>JAJOOR010021609.1:0-10518 GCA_036250505.1 Solanum acaule | reverse complement strand
GTGGGAAAGAGCTGCAAGAGTTGCCTCTGTTTCTTAGAAGAGGAGCAAGTGGCCTCTTCTTCATATCTGCTCCTCCTTATCCCAATGAAACGGTCAGGTTCATCTTTATACAACAAACGAACTCCAAATTTCTTCTCTTCTCCAAAAATTAAACTAATGCACCCATAGTCATTTGTTGTTTTTCCATTTGCATTACATGCATCCCATAAGTCAGCAAGAGGTATCAAGAAAAAATTAATAGCAAATGCTGGAAGATATTCTGAATGGTTGGAAAAGGAAAGTTTTTGGGTCATTGACGACATCCCATCATCACATAAGAGAATCAATTGAGCTGTGATGCAATCAATTAATTTGCCAAAGTAACATACAGCAAATCCCAACAACTTATCCGATACATACCAATTCTCCGGCAATGCGACTGATACACTTGCATCCATTCCCTGATGGTGGAACCAACTTGGAATATTCTGCGCCCAACTCGTAATCACTCTTAGTGACAAGGAATCTGAAACAGAGATGTCAGGCTGCAATAATGAGATATTCTGAAACAACATATTACAGATCAAATCATTGCTCCAATCTGCACCTATTGTGTCTAACTGCTGTGGAAATTCTGGCAGCTGTGTAAGTCTCTCGCAATCTGATAAGTCCAAGTATTCAAGAGCACCAAGTTGGGCTATGCTACGAGGCAAATGCTCAAATTTATTTCCATTGAGATGCAACTCTTTCAAAGAGGATAAGGATCCAATGTCTTCTGGAAGTCCTCCATCTATTAGATTGCAGTAGCTGAGATCCAGTAGTTCCAATGAGCGTAACCCTTCACTCACCGGAGGGAACACAAAGTTTGCTCTATCTTCTGATTTATCTTTTAAAAAAGTCAATGATTTAAGCCTGTTCAACCGGACGATGGAGGACGGAGGTTGTGAGATGAGAGTCCATGAGGCATGAAGCTCCTCCAAGTTTTCTAATTCACCTATCTCTTCTGGCAAGCTTTCAAGTTTTGAGCACTCAGACACATATAGCCTCACCAAACCTTTCAACTTACAAATGCTGCTCGGAAGAGATACAAGGTCCATGCCCCTAAAATCTAGCTCTGTAAGATGAGGTTGGAGGTCAAAGTAAGATAATGGCAGTTCCCTTATCCCAGAGCATGACATATTAATCTTTAACTCCGGCTTCATTATTCCGAGGATTTCTGGAAATTTCTCTAAACTACTGCAGTAATCTAGATTCAAAGATTCAGGAGATTCCACATTAACATATGGAAACCTCTCAAGGCTTTCACACCCCCACAAATTTAACTCAGTGAGATTTTTGCAATACTTGAGGGAATGATGAACTTCTTCAAGACTCGTACATTCCTTTAGATCCAAATACTCCAAATTTGGCATCCCCTCAAAATCTGGTGTTCTCTTCAGGGTTTTAGAGCCACTTAGATATATTCCTCGTAGCGACTGAAATTGCTGCTATTCAAAACACAGAAAGCATGATGAAGAATGATCCTAAAGTAGCAAACGTGTGAAATGAGAAATTGTTTGATTTTACTTTATATGGAAATTACATGCTCAGAAACTAGATAAAATTCATGTTTTATTATTTTTTATTATAAATAAAAGGTAAAATATTTAAAAGAAGACCTTAATCTTAGCATGTTCTATTTGATGAAAAATTATGATTATCTGTTCTCATTTACCCCTGGACGTTGGTGTAGAAAAGAATGTGAAACACCTTTTTAGGCGCGTGAGTGTAATGAAAACAATGGCCGATGAGAAAAGTTGCGCCAACATATTTCTTTTTGTTTCGTCTTTAGATGCAGAGGTTGGAAATGCAATTTATTTTATTTAAACACAAGAATCATATATAATTCTAGGACAAGACAAAATAGAAAGTATCTCAAATAGAATGATACCTTTGTTTCATTCCATAAATAATGCAATGAACTCCGCTGGAGATCAAGATCAACAAGCCTTCTGGGATTAAAATTTTCTGGCAATAACTTCCAAGGATAATCACGCCAGACAAACCAACGCAAGTTGTTGGAAAGGTACTCAATGGAGTCATCATGGCAATTGGAGTCAGATGAAAATGAGTAGGTCGTCTTATTTTTTTCGTCCTTATTACACATGCATAATATCCTAAGCATTTTCATATTTTTCATTGCCTCTTTATTAAACCTTAGTTTTCCAAAATGAGTAAAGCAGATTGCTTCCACTGCCATGGTCCCCTAGTAAAAAGATCATGAGACAAATTATAACTTCAGTATAAAATCCGCTAATCAATATCACTACTTTCTTACGCCTTGCGTGCAAATTTTCGATATATTTTGTACTTATTTTTGCACTTCAAGATCTTGAAGAGCAAGTACCGTTAAAAAAGATTAAGGTACAATATTAGTTAAGTATTTCTTAAGAAATATGTTGCTTAAGAGAAATGCTTTGCGTTATTAGACTCAAGTTAAAAAGTTTTTCATGCTATGATAAAACAAACTCAATGTAAAAAAGATTTTCATGCTATGATGAAGATTCCGGAAAACGTAGCATTTAAATCTTCAACATTCCATATTCTTTGAATTTCGGAATATGGAATGTTGAAGATTCCGGAATCTTTTTGCATTTTCACTATGTATTTGCCCATATCTTCAATCAAGTCATGCATTTCAATACCATCACATTCAGAGATGAACACAAGGGATTTGTCAATTAGGACATCCAATATGAATTCAGCTCCAGATTCATAGCTCTCAACAATTCGCATGACTTCTTCTCTATCATCTCCTCGGAAGAAACATGCGATATCTAGAAATATCTTTTGCTCTTCGGGCTCCAATCCATCATAACTTATTTTGAGTTTTTCAACAATTTCTGAATTAGACTTTTTCTTTATTTGGTCTACAGTTCTTGTCCACTGAGTTAGGCCTTTCTTATGCAGCAAAGAACCCCACACCTTGAGAGCTAAAGGAAGGCCTTTAGCGTGATTTACTACCTCCAATGAGAACTTCTTAAAACAGTCATCTGGAACTTCTTTTTTGAAAGCATGTTGATTGAACAATTGCATAGCTTCATGATCAGGTAATGTATGCAATTCGTATATTGCAGCATCCTTCTCTATCAATTGTCTATTTCTAGTTGTTACAATAACTCGGCTGCCATTACCAAACCAACCAACACCACCTGCTAAATACTCCAAATGATCTCTTTCATCAATGTCATCAAGCACAATCAACACCTTCATTGAAGAAAGTCTGTTCGGAATCACGCACTTCCCATCATACTTATTATTGACGTAAGTATCTTTTTTTCTTAGCAATTCAGAGAGAAGGGTATTTTGTAAGGAATGTAGTTGATTCTTTCTTGCATTTTCTTTAACATCTGCAAGAAAACAAGCTGCTTGAAATTGAAGAGACAAAGTATCAAAGATGGCTTTTGCTATCGTCGTCTTACCAACTCCGCCTATTCCCCAGATCCCTACCGTCCAAACATTATTGGTTTCTATTTGAAGTAGGGATTTTAGTTCCTCTAAATGAGCATTTATTCCCACAACATCTTGCAAATAAGATAAATAACGAGCACTCTTGCAAAATTTCGAAGAGATGTGGTCGACAATCTGTTGAATTTTCTCTGATTCAATCCTACATAAATAAGAGATTGATTGTTAACAATGTGAGAAAGTCAAGTATTAGAAAGTATTTTCATATTTTTAATGTTCAGGAGCGTATTAAATAGGAAACATTGTAACTCGGGGTAATAGAAACATATTATGTGTTTTCAACTCACCCGTCACCAATATCATATCCTTTTAGATCTACGGCATCACTTAGAGCAATCCTCCATCTTTTCACCTTGTGCATTCCTTCAACATCATCCTTATACCTCGATTCATGTTTGGCAAATGCTTCTGCAAAGCTCTCACTTTGGTATTGAACATGTGATGGATCCACATCATAGAAGATCGGTATGACTGTTTGTCCATATTGAGTCTTGCAATCCATAATCTTCACTAGTTCATTCAAGCACCACCTTGACGTAGCATAATTCTTTGAGAAAACAACAAGGGCAACTTGAGACTCTTCTATAGATTTCACGAGTTCTTCTGAGATGGAATCTCCATGCTCCAGCCTTTTATCATCTTGAAAAGTGAATATCCCCCTGTTTTTCAAACCTTCGTACAAGTTCCCATAAATGTTCTCCGAGTGTCTGCACCTCTAAAACTAAGAAAGACATCATACTTCCATCGAGGACAGTACGGTGAATTACTCGCAAAAGAGGAAGAAGATGACATGGATTCAATTAAACGTCTGAAAAGAAAAAGAAAACACAATTGTAGCTGTGGTAATAGAAAGAAAATGAAAGAGTGAATCATATCAGATGGCCCTCTCCTTAAACTAATTTATGGATGAAAAAAGTATATTTTGAAATTGTAAATTATGTTACAACTTGACTTCAAAAAAAATAGAGTGAAGACATAAAGTGACACCTAAAGTTGTCTCGAATTTTCAAAAAGACACTTTAACTATACGGGTGTCCTATTACCCCACAAAAGTATTGAATATCGTTGTAAAAGGGTCATTTTGACCCATTTTCTCAACTGGTTTGTGAACACGCACAATACGCGCGTGAATGTTTATTTTTTCCGATAAAACCCAATTAAAAAGTGCCATATTTCACTGGTTTTCTTTATTAATTATTTAAGTGCTTTAATCATCTTCTTCCCCAAAACATTACGTTACAAACTCAACATTACCATTTTCAAGCTCTTCTTTATAATCATCTCCATTAACAACTTCCTTAAAGTCTCAATTGAGCAATCAATTCTCAAATTCCCTCTATTTTGAAATCCCGATTTGACTGAAAAACTCAAACCCAACAAAAATTGTTCACACCCAAGTGAGAAAATACTAAAACAAATTCAACCCAAAAACAGAGAAAGGCAAAAATCAAAGCAAAACCCAATTACAACACCAAGAAAGAGAAACAAAAAGAGAAAGATAATTATAAGACGATTTATCGATCTTCAACAAAATTGTACTTCGAAATAACTATGTCCCAATTCAATTCTTGATTAGAGCAACAATGGTGAGTTGAGGTCCAAGCTTCTCCTCAGCAACTTTCTCAGCCTTACTCTAAGTTTTGCCTACTGCTTTCTCCTCTCGTATGCTACCTGCGCTCTCTCCTTCCTCTTGTTCTCGAGTTCCTTGATAGAGAGACAAGAAAATGTGAAGAATTTGGAAAGCTGAGAAATAACAAAGAAAAAAAGACTTTTCTACTTTAGTAAATAATCGGGTCAGGCTGAACGGGTTGAAAAGAGTGATCATCACGCGCGACAACCTAGATGAGAGAATGAGCCAAAATGGCCCATTTACAAAGATATCAAAAAGTTTTGTGGGGTGATAGGATACTTCCAAAGTTAAGGTATCTTTATGAAAATATGAGACAACTTCAGTTGTGCCTTTATGTCTTTTCTAAAAAAAAAATCAATTTTTTTTTGGAAAAGAAGAATCATCAACATCTGTAATTAATTAAAAAAAAGGAATGTGAATTATTGAATCCATGTTGAGCCACACCACCCCAACTTTAATAAAGGAAGTGGGAAAGTCAGTGAGAAGGAAAAAAGTGAAAGAGATTTGTCCTTTCCTTATTTAAACTAAATTTTTCATAGACATTTCCAACCAATACATTTTCCATGTAATTTACTCAAAATCTATAAAATATTCATCTTCAACCTTGGTAACTTTAAGTTTACAGCAGAAACAAGTTCAATTTGGGGCATTTTACTGAACAGTAGCAATTATCAAACAAAAAAAAGAGTATGCACAAAATCAAGTAGAAAAAAGTAAGCACCAACCTAAGAAGAACAAGATCCACGACACCAGAAACGAGTGTTGCGTCGCTAGTTGCTCCGGTTCACCGGAGCTAGAAGCTCTTCGCCGGAGCAGTGAAGAAGACGAAGGGGGCTGACTGGTTTTGGGTTAAAAGGGAAGTGGGTCGGGTTTAATTTTGGGGCGGGTTGATTTAATTGGGTTGTGTTTTTATTTGGTGGGAGTGGTGAGTGACGTGAACCTTTAATAGGAGGTTGTGTCTAATTCTAATCATATGTTTATATAAAAAGAGAACCCTATGCCCGTCTACGTGACGTTACCACAAATCAGGATCCTCTTTTAATTTATTTTATTTTCAAAATTAGTCTTTCTCTTTCATGAAAATTTGTGACTTTTAAAATGAAACCAGTAAAGCCTTCTTATCTGGTCTACGAGCCTCCATAGCTTAAGCTCAATATATCAAGTCTAGTTAAACTCCACCATAACTTGGACTTTTTTGTGTTACGTATTAGTAGAGCTTGTCTATAGTACCTCTACACTTTGATCATGTAGAAGTTTGGAATGCCAAACTCAAAGCTGTAATTTTTGACATCATCAATGATCAAATTTTAAAATTTTAAAATTTTAATTTTTTTTTTAAAAAAGTGACTTTTAGGAAAAGTTGCTACTTTTATGAAAAGTTGTGACTTTTATAAAAGGTTGTGACATTTTCAAAGGGTTGTAACTTTTCCGAAGAGTTGTGACATTTTCGATAAGGCACAATAGATATTTGTTCACACTACCCTTTGTTATCTATAAATAGAGGAATTTTCTCTCATTATAAAACAACGAAAAATCTGAACTTCTTCTTCTTCTTCTTCTAGACAGTTAAATATTTGTGTACTTTGCTCCTGTTGAGTGGCTCACTGACACCATTGGTTTGGTATCAATACACTGGTGAATAAAATTGGTCTATCCTGAAATGATCTATTCCCTTAAACCTCGGGTACTAAAGGGGAATAATTACCTTAAGGGGACACTGTGCATTCAATGAGCTCGATTTGTTTCATTCTATTGATACAGATCTTGGTATGCTTTTTACAGTCATTAATTTATGCTTATATTATTAATCGTTATTTTTGAGTACATCCTTTAAACTTTGTTGTTTATGTTTCTGCAAAGTTATTGTTATAAGTATTTGTTAGTGCAGATTAAATAACAAATGTTAATTGACTATTCGGGCAAGCTTTCTCTATTAGAATTGTTGAAGGTACAATAAAAAAATCTCTACAAATCTCTAATTTCTTCATCAACAACGTTATTCCTTCACATACAATGATAAGATGTTTTGTTCATTAAAAAAACATTTGAGAGTTAATAACTTTGCATGCCCATATTTTTTGGCTTTTATATTGTAAGTTATCTATTTTTACTAAATTTTATCAGTGGGTATTATGCGTACTTTAAAGATTGAAAGTTGATTGAAGTGTTGTGTATGATCTCACTTTGACAAAGTTCATCCTTTTAATGTTTTTCTTTTTTCCTTCTCATTCGACTCTTCTAAATATTTTTGGTGTGAGTTATGACTATTTTCGGCAAGCTTAATTTGAAAAATATGAAAGAAAACCTACTATAAATAAAATTAATATATGAAGCTACAAAATATATGTCTATTGACATTGATTTGTTGGCCTTCATGTCCCAAGTCATTGTTGAGCATTTGAGTTTTCTAGGTTAGACCCATTTTTAATTTTTTCATGTTAAAGAATATTTCTTTAACATGAGTCTAGAATCCAACATTTTGATCTACTTGTACTTTCATAATGCATCAATTATATATACATATTTTTGAAAAAGTCATAAAGTTTCATTGATGAATCATTTAGAAGGGCCTTCAAAGCAGCAATTTAATGAAAAATGAATTTGTAAAAGGATCAATAATATTATTTTGCTGTTGTTTCAAATTTACTTTTCTCCTTCTATAAATTTTGTTAGAGTAATAAAGTAACAATAACGAAAAGTGCTGAACATTTGACCTCAGACAAGTAGATTTTCTCTAAAAAAAACTATTTATGTTGTTGTGGTGTACTTTTTTTAACGGTCTTCTAACCATAAAATTATCAGATACTATATTGTTCATGTACAAAAAAATAGAAAAAGTGATGCTTCATTGCTACATAAAAATATCACTCAATTTTAACAAGATAATTATATTAGCAAACATATATTATGATAAATTATGTAAAAGATAAAAATAATTAGATATCAAGATATTTTCAATCATTCATTATATATTTACAATTCTTGAGATATGTGATAATGTCAAATCATTAAATTTCTGTTGAAATGTTCTTAAAACCTTCTAAAATTTACTTTTTTCTTCCTTCATAGAATAATAGATTATTGGAAGGTTGTTCTAAAGCTTAGAAAGATTATTTATGCCTGCGCAAAGTGCGGGTAAATTACCTAGTATTTGAAAATTCGTTATATATTTTGTTAATACGTAGTGGCATGAATGGACACTTTGGGTAACGCTGTAACGATAGTGATATATGTGAGTCCAATTTATCATGAATAATATGGATGGGTCATTTTTGATAGTTTGATGGTATATTTGAGTTTTTTCATTATGTAAAATGTTAAATTCATGAATGGTCAAATCACACCTTATTTATTATTTTTTCGCGAGTTTTTTACTTCAACTATCAGTTGTCCTTTTTTATTAAATGAACTATCAATATCTATGTATTAAAATACATCTTGAAACTGATTAGACCAACAATTACTACCTAAACTATCACTATCTACCACAGTATCGGTTGATTCAGTTCAATTTTGAAGTTTTTCAGTTTGACTTATCAGTTAATGATTTGTAACATACTAAACCGTTATAGATCCATTAAGATATTCATTTATCACTTTGGTTATCGATTTAACCAATAAGATTTCAAAAACCATTGAAAATAACTCAAAAACAAGGTGAGTAGTGACAAACAAAATGAATAATGCACATGAGTTTGACATATTGTATCTTGCTTAAAAACAAATACTTTCCCTTTGTAGAATAGTTGATATAAACAAACGATTCGAGTATCCTTTTCCTTGTAGCTTTGCTAGCAAAATTGCTCAGAAAAACAAAGAGAACATCCAATAATTCAATGCATTAATAATTTTCCAACATCACGACATCTTATGTTTTCACATTTCCCTTCAAAAGAAGTACCTCTTTTGTTCCCTTGATATATAGGAGTCTGACTTAATTCAGGTTTCTGTTGGGAAGTCTCACATTGAACATAAAATCATTCCTAACAAAGGCTACTCAATATCCAAGGCTCAAACCCAAAATATGTTAACCGAAAATTTAAGCTTGTTCATACAAGTTAACTCACCGTGGTAAATCATGGCTCAGCACAAGAGAAGAACATTTTTTTTTGGTTTTGGAGAGAATTGTATATAAAAGAGAAAAGACAATTAGTAAACAGTGAATGTTTGAACATGAAAAATAAACCTCCATTTCACCATCCAACAAACAACAAAATGTGGCTCTGTACAAATATTATTCTTATAAAATTTGAAGAAAAAAAAAGTTGCTTCTGGTGCATGATCATTCTCATTTTAAAACGGATAGCCTGGCTTCATCTTGGTGTTCACTATCATCACGGCTGTTAGTTCATCATTGTTTCTGAGAAGAGGAGCAACTGGCCTCAATCTTAGGTTCATCTTTATACAATAAACGAAGTCCAAACTCCTTCATTTCTTCAGTAGAAAATATCCTAATGCGTCCATAGTCATTTGGTATTTTTCCATTTGCCTTAAATTTATGTCACGCCCCGAGCCTACACCCTGGGCGGGACCGGCACTCGGAGACCATTGCTGGCCCCAAGCGAACCCTTGGCCTGGCTTTCTTAACTCAGCGGAAACCTGACTCAACAGAATAACCCAATGCCATGCAAAGACATAACCAACTTAACTGATAAAAATAAGGCCCAAAGGGGCAACTCGAGTCTCAAAATAGAATGTTTACATATACATACATACATATACATGGATGAGAAACTCAAAACTACTGACTGACTGACTGACTGTCTGACTGTCTATAAAGCCTCTATTGTACTGTGATGGATGTGGGGACAGACCCCGCAACATCCTAATAGAACAAAACTAAGTACACAAAATAATTGAGTCCTCCGGAATGCAAGGAGGCTCACCACAGACTCTGGAGTGCTCAGCTGGATGAACGACGTGCAGGATGCTGATCCGGGGTACCTGTATCTGCATCATAATAAGATGCAGGCCAACTGGCATCAGTACATGGAATGTACGAGTATGCGAGCTGGAACTAAGCAACAAAGGCTAGCAGGAGATCTGGAGAAACTGAATAGCTTACCTGGCTCAACTCAACTCAACCTGACTGACTCCTTTCAATATAAGGCAATTTAAAACAAATGCGATATAAAGAAAGACTGTTTAAAACATGCTATAAACTCTGTGTGTATGCAAAGATACAATAAGCCTGAGATGTATATAGAAATACAAATGAACTGATGTATATAAAATACAATGCTTTATGTGTATGAAAATACAATAACTGCTGTGGGAGTTTCTCTAACCGACAACCATCACATAAGAGCTATAGTGATGATACAGCGATCGACCTCACGCTGCCAGAGCATCCTATTCCCGGCCAAAGGTATAGGACTTGAACTGCCTAATGGATCCACTAG
>JAJOOR010021608.1:0-24432 GCA_036250505.1 Solanum acaule | reverse complement strand
TGATACATTTTTGTATCTTCTGGAGCTTCATCTCTTGAAAGATCTCTTGGTCCCTTTTAGAGGCTGTTTAAAATCTTGACATTTTTTATGTTTTTCTATGCATTGATCACAGATTATTTAGTTCTCAATTTAATCAACCTTGTAGGAGATTCTTAAAAGAGTATCAGGAGCAATAGATGTTTCTGCACAAAGGGCTCAAAAATCTGGAAAGACAATTAAATCTGGCCCTGTAATCCAATCTGTATCAAGTAGTTCTCAAAAGATGGCTGAAGTTCGGACAATTCCTGCCAAGGTTGTCACTTTAAACTGTTGGAAAGTATTATAGCATTTAATTATCTTAATGCAAAGCATGGACCAATTCACTGTCATCTTGTCATAATTCGTTATAAATGATTGATTCTACCAGTTATTTTAATAATATTCAAGTACTCTCTTTAATAAGCGAAATTTGTATTCTAGCACTTCGCATCTAAAAGTTAAACTAGTGTGAGGAGATGCAACAGATAAAGAGGATTGTAATGAATTTTTATATGATGACGAAGAGTGTGGCCTAGTGGTCAATGAAGTGGGTTCAGAATCATGAAATCTCATACTAGAGACAAAAGCTTAGTGATTTCTTCCTATCTATTCTAGCATTGGTGGATAGAGTTACCTGGTACCTGTTGCTAGTGGAGGGGGATAAGTTTCCTATGGAATTAGTTGAGGTGCGCATTCTATTTGACAGAGCTCTCTCAGGACTACATTTCAATGTGCTAAAAAGTATTATATACCATGTCAACCATGTGTCTAACATAGAGGAACTTACAAGTATTACAGGTTGTTGCATTGGGATTTTTCCTCCCACTTACTTGGCTTACCTTTGGGTGTGGGTACAAGAATTGTGAGGTGTTGAATGGTATCATCGAGAAATTTGAATAGACTAGCTTCCTGGCAATTGCAATATCTGTCTGTGTTGAAGTCCGACTCTCATTAACAGTGTTCTTGACCTGCTCCCTATCCCCAACAAGGTTCTAAAGCAGCTACACAAAATCAAGAGGGACTTTCTTTGAGAATGGAACAACGGCACTCACAAATTTCACTTAATTAAATGGGATAGTCACACTGCCAAAATTCAAGGGAGGTTTAGAAGTTCGAGATTTAGCCTCACACAAACAAGAACCTCCTAATAAAATTCAAGGGAGGTTCTAATTGAACCCTCTACCTCCCACTTAGATCCGCCCTTGCTTTTGAGGTATGGTGCGGTTATACCGTCCTTAAAAAAACTTAAAAATCTTCGGTAGTTTGTGTTTCTCTCATATTCCACAAGTTAAGAGGGACTAGTTAGACAAGAAAGATGAACCTGGTGTATTTATTGGTTACAGTACAATCTCTAAAGCTTACAGAACTTTTCAGCCTCATATTGGAAAAATTATGGTAAACAAAGATGTATTTTTTGGAGAATGAGCAATGGGACTGGGAGGACGTTAGCCAGAAGCAGATTATAAACAATTTATCAGATTATGATGAGGTAATTGATGCTCAATCTTGAGAGGAAGAAGGTTGCTCTTTGACATATACCAGAGATGCAATGTTGCCATTTTAAAGCCATCTGGATTTGAAGAAGCCATTTCAGATCCCAAGTGGCAAGCTGCAATAGAGGATGAGCTTGCAATGATTGACAAGAAAAAGACCTGACAACTAGTGGAAAAGCCTCAAGATGGGAAGGTCATTGGTGTGAAGTGGGTTTACTGCACAAAATTGAATGCCGATGGTTCCGTTAACAAGCTCAAGGCAAGACTTGTTGTAAAAGGTTATTCACAAAATTCTGGAGTTGATTATTCAGAAATATTTGCTCCAGTTGCTCGACTTGATACTATAAGACTGTTGTTAACTGTTGCTTCTCAAAAAGATTGGAAAATCTTTCATTAGATGTCAAGTCAGCTTTTTAAATGGGTTTTCTACATGAGAAAATTTATGTGGAGCAACCTCAAGGTTTTTATGTAAAGGGACTAGAAGATAAAGTCTTATCTATTGAAGAAAACCCTTTATGGTTTTAAACAGGCTCCAAGGGCTTGTTACACGCATTTGCAAGGCTTAGGTTTTAAGAACAGCCTAAGTGAATCAACTCTGTTAATTGAAAAAGGAGATTTTGATATTGTGGTTCTATCACTTTATGTTGATGATCTTCTTGTAACAGGGAACAACCTTCAATTGATAGAGGAATTCAAGGAAGAAATGAAAAAAAACATTCGAGATGACAGACTTGGGAGAAATGTCTTACTTTCTTGGAATGCAGATTCATCAAACTCAAAATGAAGTGTTCGTGTCCAAAAGAAGTATGCAAGGGAGATAATTAAGAAGTTCAAAATGAAAGACTGCAAATCTATGAACACCTTCAATGAATCAAAAAGAGAAGTTGATTAAGGATGATGGCAGTTTCAAGGTTGATAAGGCAAGTTATAGAAGTGTGATCGGACGTCTCATGTATCCCACTGCCACAAGACCTGACATTCTGCAAGCATTAAGTGTCTTGTCCGGATGTTTGAATTGTGCAAGTGAAATGCACATGAAAGGTTCCCAAAGAGTGATAACGTATGTCAAAGGAACTTTGGACTATGGTGTTAAGTTCTGTAAAAGTCAGAATTTCAAATTGTAAGGTTATTCTGATAGTGATTGGGGAGGGTCAGTTGATGACATGAAAAACACTTCAGGTTGTTGTTTTAGCCTTGGTTCAGGATGTTTTTCATGGTGCTCAAAGAAGCAAGATTTTGTGGCACAGTCAACTGCAGAAACTGAATTATAGCTGCAGCAGCAGCCGTAAATCAAGCTTGTTGGCTAAGGAAGATCTTGATTTAGAACAACAAGAAAGCATAGAAGTGTTTGTGGATAATCAGACAGCCATAGCCATTTCTCATAATCTATTTTTCATGGGAAAACCAAGCAAGTATCCGATTAACTTTACTAGGGAAGTGCAAGAAGCAGGTTAAAAGATCAAATTGCTGATCTGTTTACAAAGTTGTTTCATGTTAAGAAGTTGAGTTTTTCAGAAGTAAACTTGGAGTCTGCAATTCTTGAGGACACACAAATGTTACCTGATTTGTTTTGCAGATAGTTTGGACTCTATTTTTATTTTTTGAAACTTTGTTAGCTATCTTTAAGTTCAGTTCCTTTATTTTAGTTAGCGATAGACTTGTTTAACAGATTTTTAGCAACAATCAGTTATTGACTTCATGTATATAAGCAAGCTTTCTTGATCAATAAAACGACGACTTTCCAAGTCAAATTTACTTGCTTCTGTTTCCGTAATATGTGCAATCTCTATAATGTAATTTCAACATGGAATTTGAACTTAAAATGATGCTAACAGTAGATCATTTATTGGGTAACTAATATATTTTATGAGCTGGTGAAAATTTTGTCCAATACTGGTGTTCACCAATCCACAATGCCTTGAACATTCAAATTCTGTGGCAGGAAAACAATAAAGATGTTCCTGGGACTGCTAAAGTTGAAGATACTCATATGCAGATTAACAACAAAGATTCAGATGCTTCTCCAACCGTTCCTACCCTGAATCCTGCTTTTGGGACTGCAAAGGTTTTACTCCAGGATTTAGTTATTTCTGCTACTCCTTCTGTGCTGTTTTGAAACTTATCACCCCCACCCCTATCCATTTCCCTTTGCATGAAAGGCAATCGGAAGGTTCCAGTTCATATAAGTATACATAATGTTGTGTCAAAAACTTTATTAAGCAAATATATTGTTATTTGTGAAAAACTGTCTTTTGTCTCATAGCCTTTTTGACAGTGGTATTCATAATCCATGTTTGATGATGACAAACACTTGACCGATATCATTCTTTTTTGGATGAACAAGTCAAGTCGTTATCAATTATGATCACCAACATAGGGTTAATTTGTTATAGATGCTTGATCAATTTGTTTTACCACACATAAAGCTATCTTCACTTGCTAGATCATGCACTTGTTTGCTCCAGAACATCTTCCACATGATGAACAAATTTAGAGCAAGCATACAATAGGCAAAGACTAAACCAATGTCATTTCTGTTTTTGGATGAAAAATTAAGTCATTATCAATTATGATCACCAACATAGGGTTAGTTTGTAGTCAGATGCTTGTTTAGCTTGTTTTACCACACATAAAGCTACCTTATTTTGCTCGCTTATGCACTTATTTTGCTCTAGAGACATCTACCGCATGATGAACACATTCAGAGCAAGCCATCCACATAGTAAACTTCAACTAAGTAATGCACAATCGTAACACTCGTCATAGGGCCCTTGTTGAAAGCATTTGGTCGGGTTAAGATCATATTAAGGATTATCTGGCATATATATAGTAGAGAAATATATTGCATTGAGACACTATTTACTGACACCATATTACAATTCTTTTTCAAGTAGGATTCTATATACTATTCTCTTTCCTATTCCTATTCTAACACTCCCTCTCAAGCTGGTGCATATAAGTCATATGTACCGAGCTTGTGACAAAAGTAATGCATACAAGGACTGGTGAGGGACTTGGTGAAGATATCTTCAAGTTGATCAATCGACTTCACAAATTTTGTAACAATATCTCCTAAGAGTATCTTTTCCTTGACAACATGACAGTCAATTTCAATGTGCTTAGTCTTCGCATGAAAATACTAGATTTGACGTGGTAAGAAGGACTGCTTGATTATCACACTCAAGTTTCATCTGACCAACTTCTCTAAATTTTAGTTCTCTCAACAGTTTGATCCAAACTAGCTAATAATTTGCTACAACCATTTCTTGATATTCTGCTTCTGCACTAGATCGAGCAACCATACTCTTATTTCTTAGTCTTCTAAGACACCAATTACCTCGTATTAAAACACAATATTCAGATGTAGAACGTGTATCAGCGGGTGACCCTGCACAATTAGTGTTTGTATGTCCAATGTTGTGCTCATGGCCTCGATCTTCAAAGATTAGTCCTTAACCTAGAGTTGACTTTCTATATCACCAAATATGAACAATTGCATTCCAAGGATTATCACATGGGAGTCATAAACTGAATTACAACACTCACAATAAGATTAAAAGGACAACTAGGGACATAAAGAATAAAGTTTGGAGTGACCGAGGATAGGGGTTTGTCTTTTCCAACTCCTTTTGGTTTTGTTTGGCCATTGGCTAAAATATTAGCAGGAAGAGATTGTGAATAAACAATTTCAGACAAAGTGATTTGTTACCAAAAATATGATCAGAAGCGTCTGAGTCAACGACCCATGATCCAAGAAACCTAGAAACACAAGCAAAGGAATTACCAGCAATTGAGGCTACTTGTGGAGACGTCTATTTACTTGCTCGATATTGAAGGAACTCATCATATTCTATCTAAGTAATATGAGTATTATTGGATGGTTGATCAGGTTGCACAATAGAGGCTTGGTGTTGAGATGTCTGTTTACTTTCTCGACAATGAAAGGACTCATTATATTCCTTTTGAGTTGTATGAACATTATTGGGTGGTCGACCATGCAGAGTAACATATGTCACGAGTGTGTCCAAGCATATTTCATTAACTACACTTGTTGAGATATTCCAAAATGACCTCCTCCTCCTTGATTCTCCGTAGATTGAGATGTTTGATTTTCTATGATTTGAGATGCGAGAAAAGAGGAGTCAACGATGAGTGATGAAACCACTTTGTGACTGGGAGGGGCGGCAAGGCGAAGTAAATGAGAGAATAATTCATCAATTGTAGGAATTGTAGGACTAGCTAAAATTTGATCACACGCATTGAATCATGGTCAGTAGGAAGTCGAGTAAGTGTAAGAACTAGAAACAACATTTGTCTTGTGCTCTTGTTGGTTTTCCACATTTGTAGTGACTGGCATCAACATTTCAAATTCTTTCATGACTGCCTGTAATGTCCCAAGTAAGTAGACATTAGTTTCTTGATTCATTGAGTTGGTCATCTGAGATATCACATCATACAAACGAGATGTATGTGTATAAAGGAAGTCTTTTCCCAAACTTCATAACATGTCTGGAACGGGTGAAATCAGGGTATCCAACTTGGAATCAATAGATTTCCTTAGGAGACTACATAATTGAGCGTCAACCTTCTCCCATTGTGCATTGGCTTTTGCATCTTCCTCACTAGCTTTTACCTTTTTATCTACCACACTAGCATTGTTTGTTGAGTGGTCTTGGACACCTTGACTCTTACACCACAACTCAATTGAGGAAGCTCAAGCTAAATAGTTTGAGCTTCCCATTAATGGTTCTAAAGTGATCATAGGGTTGAAATTCCAATTCTTGTAATTTTGGGAGCCAAAAATATCAACTCCGAAAGACTTCTTGTGAAATCAGAATTGTAGCCTAAAATCTAAAACAAAATATAAACCGTTGCTGGAATCTAAAAAAAATTGTTTCAATGCCGGAAAATTAATATAACATTTGGAAAGTGAATGGGTCGTCTTGGAATCAAGAGACAAGTAAATCTTGAACAAGAACGTTGCTGGAAAATTGGCCGAAACAGGCTCCAGCCCCGACGCGTGGTCAGATCTCGTCGGAAGTGACGAAGCTTCTGGGAGGCATATGCGAGGTCGGCTACCGGAGTAGTTGACTGAGGTTTGGTCGGCGGAAGGTAGGGGGCCCTGTGGTGGCGTTGGTTTTCACATAACACCGACAGAAGAAGGAAATGACGAAAAATAGTCGCCAGAAAATTGAGGCAGAGTGACTGATTTTGTTTTCTTTCCCCAATATTTTTCATCAAAGCTCTAATACCTTGTAAGAAATAAAGGAGGAAAATATTATTGAACTGTGTATGTACATTATTGCACTTTACTCTATTTATAGACACTATTACAATCCCCTTCAAAGTAGGGTTCTATAGATTATTTCTGTTCGTATTTCTATTCTAAACATAAATTCTAAAACCTGCTTGAGTATTTTATGTTGATGCATATCCATTACTGAAGTTTCACATTTGGTGAAACATTGAATGTTAGTACCTCCAAGGGTCTGAATTTATTTATGACTATTTTAGTGAACAACTGTATTTGTATTTCATTTACAGGCGATACCATACTAGTATTTTGTCATTTCTGTCATGCTAATATAATTCTACACATACACTTGATGCCCTACTTAATATTTTTGCAGAAAACTCACAAAATAAGCAAGCAAGAACTCGAGGAATCTGTCCAAGAGCTTGCTGCTCGAGCAGCTGGTCTTGCGAAGACTGAAGCTGCAAAAAATATTGCAGCACCAAATTCAGCCTATCAGTTTGAGGTTTCTTGGCGGGGACTTTCTGGTGATCGTAATCTGCAAACTCAATTATTGAAGGTCTTTAAGTTTTTCTCGTCATCTTGTTTTTTGTTTTTGATGACAAGGGAAACCTGCAACCACTATCCTTTGGGTGCACACAGGGTAAAACCCCCGCTCCTATGCAATAGCTCGCAAACCACATAGGAGAGGTAACCCGCACTAGGCAAGCCTGGTGCGACGAGCTCGACCCAGAAGGCAAACCCCTTGCTTTCGCTGGCAAGGGATTTCGAACTTGAGACCTCCAACATGGAAGTCCCAAGCCCAAACCATTGGGCCACCCCGAAGGGTTTTTTTTTTCTTTTTATTTATTGGTCAAATCTATGTTAAAACAGTCAAGAGACTACTTTTTTCATTTCTGCACCTGTTTCAGTAATCTAGACCTGCTTTCTCTGTTCAGGTCACTTCACCTGCAATGTTACCCAGAATATTTAAAAATGCATTATCTGCTCCGATGCTCATGGACATTGTAAGATGTGTTGCTACATTTTTCATGTAAGTATGGGGTACATTTAGGTGGGATCTTCAAGTAGAGTTTGCAGATTGTTAATCTTGACATGATATTTTCCTGCTATTCACCAGTGAAGATATGAATTTGGCAATTAGATACCTGGAAGATCTGACAAAGGTCCCAAGGTTCGACATGATCATCATGTGCCTTTCATCCACCGATAAATCTGGTATGTTTGATTTGTATTTTTATTTCATGTAATTACATGTTTTTACTATGTACTAATGTGAGCAATAAAGCTTTGCATAATAATTATCCACATCATTCCACTACATAAGTGAAGAGATTTAAGAGTAGCAGTGTGACACACATGCTATGGGAACATCATTTTCATGTACTAATCTTCAAGATGACCTCTTTAAATATTATTTGCTTAGATGAGGGTACCCTATGCATTAAATTTAAGTTGCATATCACAGTTCAGTTTTTACTGATTTGAGCATGTGAAACAGAACTTCTCAAGATATGGGAAGAGATCTTCTGTAAGGAAGCCGAGGAGCACTCTGCTACACTTGGTGCACTCCGCGTCCCATATGGCCTAAAATAATGATGGAGCTTTTCTGGTCCAGTTAACGCGAGAAACTGACATTCTTGTATTATTATCAGATTTTTGTTATTGTACAAAGTTAACATGCATGTGGATATAGTTTGATATTGAAATGGGAATTTTCTTGTTGAAATTCTGTACCGGTATCTTTAAGATGTTTGAAGACTCTTGATAGGAAATTTTTGATATTTCCATGAGTGTTGCGTTGCCGTTTTCCTTGGATATTGACATCATTTTTCTGGAGCTAAGATGGTTACTGTTTGTCTTCCATTAAGATAGAAAGATCACATCGACTTGTCCTGGTGTTGACTGTTGAGATGTTGTTTTAAAATTTTGTAGCAAGTTTGTTGATTCATGGTGTAACACAGCTACAAGGCATCCCTGAAATTTTAGTCGAGATTCATAAGGCAAATTCGGGCAGCCACTTTCATTTTACCGAATTTCACCAAGTGTTTGGGAGCTTCCAAGACCCTTTTTAACCAAACTTCAACAACATTATTTAAGATAAGATCTGCTCATAATGTGTGTTAAGTATAGCTCTTTAATACATGTATTAACATCAAATGAGAATGGAAATTCTAGATTCCCAACCATCTCTTCAAAGAACACTATAGGCGGAATGTAATGACCTACCCTGTTGTTATGCCTGTTTAGGGCCATAAAACACTTGTAGAGGTCCTCGTGGGTTGAGGATTGACAAAAAATCTGAAAAGTAAAACTAAGTGAACATTTCTATCAGCCTAAAGGAAATTAAAGATCGTAAATAATAGATGAAGACCAATGGCGATTCGAAAATCAGGATCTCACCGCAACTCCAAAAGAGAAGAAATCGCTAGATCCAATCAACTGCTACTAGCATCACCCTAACTATGATCTGCATCAAAAGGGTAACAGAAGTATGGGGTGAGTACAGTCTACATGTACTCAGTAGGTTAGACCGACCGAGTATAAACAACTAATCAGACTTAAGAAATAAACTATAAAACGTTTTCACCTACACGCATAAAAGTCCCACTCTAACATCGGTGTTGCCAATTTATGTAAAAATTGCGCGAATAAAATAAACACAAAATGATACAAATAAACAAGTCACACAATACAACAAAGCTGGCCACTTCAATGTAATTAATAATAAAATGATGAGGTGAGACCAGGTGGGCCACAACCTGTCATATACACCTTGTCGAGCTTTAGCTGCTAGACAAGGACCCATGGGGGACTCATAATCCATATACCAATCTCATAATATTAATATCTTACCAACTTACCACCTAGCACGTAGTCAAGGATATAAGTAAGGTGTCACATAAAGATAGTAGTTCTTCACTCTCTCATATTTCCATGAACAATGATATGTTGCATGAGGATGAATGCATCATAATACATACAACACAAAGGCATAATTAGTTCATCAAGAATTTCAAATAGTATCAAGTTCCCAAACTCAACAAGTCATGAACATACCTCAAATATTAGGGGTAGTGAAGGAATCCATTTAAATCGATCTTTACCACTTAGAAAAACATTTTGTTCATTTTAAGATGTTTTAGAAAAAATCAACTTAATCCCCTAACTCAGATATCTCAATGTCAAATGTAAACATAGGTCACACAATTCCTCACTCGGGAAATTACTCAAATATCACAGATTTTCAGCAACATTTAAAGATATCACACAAGTCTCCACACAGGCTAAACATCATACATAGGCATCACACGAATTAAACAAGAAAGTCAACACTTAACAACCTCTAAAACACATACTACACCTCATTTCACAGTTGATTCCCTAAGAAAGATCACTTACTCATCTAAGTCTAAAAAAGGGATAGCAAAACCTACCTCGAAGGCTAAAACTTCACTCGAACAACTCTAACGAAGTACTTCATCAACCACACGATCCCTAGCTATCAAGAATGAATAGAGTTTGTCAAAAGGAGCCCGATGATCCCCATATTGATAGGATTAGAAACCGGGGTAAAATAATCCAAAAATCACTTCAAAAATCAAAAGGCTAAAATCAGATTTTCTTTTAATTGAAAAAAATGTTTTACAAGACAAGAGGGATTCGTGGTTGAAAACCCCATTAAAAGCAATCAAGAAACGAGCTCCAAATCAAGAAAATACTAATTTTTCGACTTAAGGGAAAACCCCCCAAAACCCACATTGAAATTAAGATTTAAAAGAGTTTTCGGAAGATAAAACTTGAAGGAATTGATAAAGAATGATTAAAGGCTCTTACCCAAACGAATTTCACTTAGAAAAAATTCCAAGAATAGCCTCTCTTAAGCTCAAATCGAGTGAAAATAGTGGAAATGAGAAAAATGGGAAAAATTCCAAATTTAGGTTCTGTCCAGGTGAAGAATGATCATCGCAATCGCGAAGGACACAATGTTTATATCGCAATCGCGATACTCCCTGTAACGACCCAGAAATTTGTAGACTAACTAAAGCCATGAGCTAGGGTTCTAGAGTTTGATATATGTGAAATAAAGTCGTAGATGAGACTTTACGTGCTTAGAATGAGAGGTTTAGTGGTTGAACGTCAAGGTAAGTGTTAGACCTCGTAGTTTAGAAGACCTTTTAGAGTTTGGTTGAGCATGGGAAGGGCAAGTACCAAGGCAAAAGGGCAAGCCTAAGCCAAAGGGCCAAGGCTGCCCAACCTTGGCAAGCTACTGCCCAAGGGTCCACGGCCACTTTCACTGCTAGTGGTCTTGACCACGGTCCGTGAAGACCCCTTAGTCCCATGAGAGGCAAGGCCTTGAGGCCAAGCTACTCACCCAAGTCCACGAGCCACTTCACGATCCGTGATCTTGACCACGATCCATCAAAGTGGCCGTGAAAGTGCCTTAGGAAATGCGGGGCTTAGCAAGTTGAAAGGTCTACTGGTCAAGGGACCACGGGCACCACCACGAGCCGTGGTGCCCTTGACGAGCCGTCAAAGTGGCCGTGAAGCCTGGGAGTCGGCTGCCAAGTGAAGGTTAGTTTAGTAAATTCCTATTCGACTAGGTTTAAGTAGGGGTCATTTTGTATGTCTTTTATTCACCTATTTAGACTATTTTAAGTCTTTAACCCCCCAATTTTAAGTCACTTTATACAAGACCCAAATCAAAACCCCAAATCACTCCCCTCTCAAATATTTCTCTCTCTAGAAAGACCCCCATTGAAAAAGAAGCTAGAGGTTGAAGCTAAGGTCAAAATCAAAGGTTCCATTGTTGAAGGCTTGTGCTAGGGCATTGATTAAAGTATGTTTAGATTTTCATCTATGGGTTCTTCCACCCATAGGGCCCCCTTAGTAATCCCCTAATTTGTGAAGAAGAACCCCAATCTAAGTTATGGTTACTTCCAATGTGTGGGTATAGTTGGGTATGACTCCAATTGGTTGGATAATTCTTATTTCTGGTTAATTTAGTGTTGATTCATGACATTATGAATAATTTATGTTAATTCCTTGGTTAACCGTAGAATTCAAAGTATGTGGGTTTATGCCTTTTTGATGTGAAATTGATGATTCTTGATAGGTCTTCTAGGATTGTCATCATGTATAGAGTTTATGCAAGAATATGAATATGAATCATGAATTGAACTAGACCTAGTTAAATATGATTGATCTTGACTTGTAATGTTGAAATTTAACCTTTAGGATGAATTGTGGCTAGAATCACCTAGTAATGAAGAATGTGATTGAAGGCCTTGAAATCTAGGTTCATAGGATGCTTTCATGTTCTAGAGTTGTTAAGAGTGAAGACTCCTAGTTATGAATGTTGAAAGCTAATATGATTGACTATAGATGCTAAGGCTTTGAGAGTAAAGTCTAAGTGAAAATAGAGTCTAATGGGTACAATTGTGGTGAAAGGCCTATACTCACCTAACCTACTTTATCAATGTTTGATAGAATAAAGTGATACAATCACTTGAACATGGATTGGATGTCAAGGACATCTCTCCATGAGATATGAATGTTAAGCAAGGCTTAATAGTGAATATAGGGGTATATGCTTAACCCCTAGTGGATATAGGCAAATGAGATGGAGTGTCACACAAGAGAGGGTCCGGTCTCCAAGTTGAAAGGAGAACCACAGCTAGTTGATGTGAGGACAATCCAAGTCAAAAGGGGAACTCTTACGTAGTAGAGTGTGGATTTTCCCAAAGTTATGTCTCATGAGATGGAGGCCTTCACATAGTTGAGTTATGGTTTCTAGTAGCAATCTCCATATCCAATGAACTTAGACAAGCTTGAAGAGGCATCTCATAGTGTTCTAAATCATAAATGAACTAAGACGTGATTAAGAGAGTACCTCATAGTGTTCTAAGGTTAAAGAAAGGAACAAGGTTCCTAGCCAAGAGGTATTAGTATGAGGACCTAATAGTTGTACTTAGCATGAATAGTATTATGGGATGCTATGCATGTATTGCACAAGTTTGACTTTGGGTTACTAAAGAAGATAGTGAGATAGGATTGTGCTATAGTTGCCTTCCTTGTTATGAGTGACTAAAGGTGAGAGATTCTCTTAGTTATGAGAGTTAAACTAGTGATAAGACCAAATGAGGGTGAGTATGACTAAGATGACTTCAAGGCTATACTTAGTATGAAGGGTAGTATGGGATGCCTTTCGTGCATTACAAAAGTGTGTCTTGAGGTTACTTAGGAGTATGTTTCCCTTATGGTAGAAAGACTTAAGAGATAACCATGCATATAGACTATGATTAAGATGACTATTAAGGGGTACTTGGCTTGGGTGGTATTATGGGATGCTATTCTTGCTTTGCACTTGTATGCTTTTGAGGTTACTTAAGAATGGTGCTATTATGGTGTAGAGGACTAAGAGTCAATTATGCTTGTATGACTATGAATTGTCTCCTATGCTCATTAACTTTGTCTTATGTTGACTTATGATTATGTGATGCTCATGTTGGAGATTATGTTATGATTATGTTATTATCTCTTATGCTTATGTCTTATGTTGACTAACCATTTTGAGATGCTCCTATGTTGTTGTGCTAGCTATCATACTTGGTACATTTTGTACTAACGCATATTGCCTACATTCTAATCAAATGTAGGGTCTTGGAGATTGAGTTCTTTGGAGGCTAGGTTTCTAAGGTGCTTGAAGAGTTGAAGGCTGGGTGAGTCCTCATAGTTTCGAGGACAATATCCCTTATTTCCTTTTATGTCTTTTCCTTATGTTTTAGACTTTACATGGGCTGCGTCCCAATACTTTTATTCACGAGTTTTAAATAGATGGTTTGAGACAAAGAGTTAGTAAAAGACTTCTGTTGCTTATGAAAATGTTTTCTATTGATTGGATCTAAAGAAGTTTTAAATTTCCCGTACTTTTCTAGTATCTTATGTGATGATTATTGTAAGGGTTTTTATTAGACCCTTTCGGGGTCAACTATGCCACGTTACGCCTAGGGGGTACCCCTGGGTCGTGACAAACTTAGTAATTAGAGCAGAAGGTTTAGAATGGTTCTAGGATTGTCTTAAATCACATCTAGTAGAGTCTTGTTCATAAATGTGAAGCGCACCAGATTTATGAATAGGAGGATATTGGATGCTTAGGAAATCGTACTTCTTCATTCTCTTAGTCATGCCATAGAGTTTGGCTTTAGTAGGCCCTTTTTCTAATCCTTTCCCTATGGTTTTTCAGGGTATGGCTAATACAAGGGCTAATGCTAGGAGCGTTGAGGAAGGTGATGAGGAGCAATAGGTTCCTTTTCAAGTTCCACACCAAGCTCCTCCTCAAGTTCCTAATGATGCGGGAACTATGACGAATGTGGAGATAAGGGCGGCTCTCTAAATATTGACTCAAGCTGTGACGGCCCAAGTCAATAGGGAAGTAGTTGCTCCGGCTAATAATCTGAATACGGCTGCTTTGAGAGTGAGAGAGTTTTTGAGGATGAACCCTCCTGAGTTTTATGGCTCCAAGATGGAGGAAGATCCTCAAGGTTTCATAAATGAGGTGTTAAGGTGCTTGTTATCATGGAGTTGACTATGGTAGAAAAAGTGGAACTAGCTGCTTATCAATTGAGGGATATAGCCCAAATTTGGTATGAACAATGGAAAGATAATAGGTCGTTAGGAGCTGGCCCAATAGAATGGGAGGGGTTCAAGGAAGCATTCCTATATAGGTTATTTCCCCTAGAATTAAGGGAACGAAAGATGCAAGAATTCATCAACCTTCGTCAAGGAGGTATGAGTGTAAAGGAGTATGCTCTTAGGTTCACCCAACTATCCAAGTATGCTCCAACCTTAGTGGCGGACTCAAGGGCTAGAATGAATAAGTTTGTGATGGGAGTGTCCGAATTGGTAGAGAATGAGTGTCGTTCGGTAATGCTTATCCCTAGTATGAATATTTCAAGCCTTATGGTTCATGCCTAACAAATTGAGGAGCAAAAGCTCAAGAAAGTGAATAGGGAGGTAAAGAGGGCTGGGACCAATGATGTGAATTTTTCTAATGCTAAGTCCGATGGACAAGATAGGCCTAGGACTAAACCAAGGTTCCGGCCAAGATTCTCCCAAGCCTACTTGCTCCAAGTGTGGGAGGAGTCATTATGGTAAGTGCCTAGCCGGCATGGATGGTTGCTATGGGTGTGGGAAGGATGGGCACAAAATGAGAGATTGCCCGGTTCTTAAGGCTAAGGGAAGAGAGGATAAGAAAGTTGCCTCTAGTGATCCAGATGAGGGTACTCAAAAGGAGAATAGGTTTTATGCTCTCCAATCTAGAGAAGATCAAGAGTGATCTCCTCATGTCCCTTCCGATAAGTGTTTTATGCTTTAGCAAACTTCCGGATTTTTCTTGTCTTTTGTGACTTGTTATGTTGGATTTTGAAATTGTCCTTTGCATGAATGATGTTTAAAAGAGTTTGTGTAGGCTTACTCCCAAGGGGGAGATAGTGTGCCTATTTAGCAAGGTTGTTGTGTATTTATATGTTGCCATGATTTTAATTGTGCATATTCATGAAAATGCTTAGGTTTTGTTAGAAATGACTTACATGCATTGTTTTGCCTCTTGTTGTAACATTTTTGAGTTAAGTTGCATATGAGCTCCATGAGAGTATGTTGAGCATGGTTAGTTGGAGAAGGTAGTTCCTCCTATGAATATGATGAATTATGAGAATTTCATGCATAAATGGGTTGTTAGATGTAGTTTCTACTTCCTTGAGTTGCATTAAGCATGTTTAGAGTGGGATTAAAGTTTTCCTCTCTTGTTGTGTGCATTTAGATGTAGTGCATGCATGATGGGCTGCTAATCTTGAGTCATGTCCTTATGAAGTGTGTAGAAAGGTCATTCGAGGACAAATGTTCCCAAGGAGGAGATATTGTAACGACCCGAAAATTTGCAAACTAAACTAGAGCCATGAACTAGGGTTCTAGAGTTTGATATATGTGAAATAAAGTCGTAGATGAGACTTTACGTGCTTAGAATGAGAGGTTTAGTGGTTGAACATCAAGGAAAGTGTTAGACCTCGTAGTTTAGAAGACCTTTTAGAGATTGGTTGAGCATGGGAAGGGCAAGTACCAAGGCAAAAGGGCAAGCCTAAGCCAAAGGGCCAAGGCTGCCCAACCTTGGCAAGCTACTGCCCAAAGGTCCACGACCACTTTCACGGCCAGTGGTCTTGACCACGGTATGTGAAAGGGTCCGTGAAGACCCCTTAGTCCCATGAGAGGCAAGGCCTTGAGGCCAATCTACTCCCCCAAGTCCACGAGACACTTCACGATCTGTGGTCTTGACCACGGTCCGTCAAAGTGGTCGTGAAGGTGCCTTAGGAAATGCGGGGCTTAGCAAGTTGATAGGGTCACTGGTAAAGGGACCACGGGCACCACCACGAGCCGTGGTACCCTTGACGAGCCGTCAAAGTAGCCGTGAAGCCTGGGAGTTGCCTGCCAAGTGAAGGTTAGTTTAGTAAATTCCTATTCGACTACGTTTAAGTGGGGGTCATTTTGTATGTATTTTATTCACCTATTTAGACTATTTTAAGTCTTTAACCCCCAATTTTAAGTCACTTTATACAAGACTCAAATCAAAACCCCAAATCACTCCCCTCTCAAATATTTCTCTCTCTAGAAAGACCCACATTGAAGAAGAAGCTAAAGGTTGAAGCTAAGGTCAAAATCAAAAGGTTCCATTGTTGAAGGCTTGTGCTAGGGCATTGATTAAGGTATGTTTAGCTTTTCATCTATGGGTTCTTCCAAACCATAGAGCCCCCTTAGTAATCCCCTAATTTGTGAAGTAGAACCCCAATCTAAGCTAGGATTACTTCCAATGTGTGGGTATAGTTAGGTATCACTCCAATTGGTTGGATAATACTTATTTATGGTTAATTTAGTGTTTATTCATGACATTATGAAGAATATATGTGAATTCCTTGGTTAACCCTAGAATTCAAAGTATGTGGGTTTATGCCTTTTTGATATGAAATTGATGATTCTTGATAGGTCTTCTAGGATTGTCATCATGTATAGAGTTTATGCAAGGATATGACTATGAATCATGAATTGAACTAGACCTAGTTAAATATGATTGATCTTGACTTGTAATGTTGAAATTTAACCTTTAGGATGAATTGTGGCTAGAATCACCTAGTAATGAAGAATATGATTGAAGGCCTTGAAATCTAGGTTCATAGGCTGCTTTCATGTTCTAGAGTTGTTAAGAGTGAAGACTCCTAGTTATGAATGTTGAAGGCTAATATGATTGAATATAGATGCTAAGACTTTGAGAGTAAAGTCTAAGTGAAAATAGAGTCTAATGGGTACAATTGTGGTGAAAGGCCTATACTCACCTAACCTACTTTATCAATGTTTGATAGTATGAACTGACACAATCACTTGAACATGAATTGGATGTCAAGGACATCTCTCCATGAGATATGAATGTTAAGCAAGGCTTAATAGTGAATCTAGGGGTATATGCTTGACCCCTGGTGGATATAGACAAATGAGATGGAGTGTCACACAAGAGAGGGTCCGGGCTCCAAGTTGAAAGGAGTACCACACCTAGTTGATGTGAGGACTATCCAAGTCAAAGAGGGAACTCTTACGTAGTAGAGCGTGGGTTTTCCCAAAGTTAGGTCTCATGAGATGGAGGCCTTCACATAGTTGAGTTATGGTTTCTAGTAGCAATCTTCATATCCAATGATATTAGACATGCTTGAAGAGGCATCTCATAGTGTTCTAAAGCATAAATGAACTAAAATGTGATTAAGAGAGTACCTTATAGTGTTCTAAGGTTAAAGAAAGGAACAAGGTTCCAAGCCAAGAGGTATTAGTATGAGGATCTAAGAGTTGTACAAAGCGTGAATTATATTATGGGATGCTATGCATGTATTGCACAAGTATGACTTTGGGTTACTAAAGAAGATAGTGAGATAGGATTGTGCTATAGTTGCCTTCCTTGTTACGAGTGACTAAAGGTGATAGATTCTCTTAGTTATGAGAGTTAAACTAGTGATAAGACCAAAGGAGGGTGAGTATGATTAAGATGACTTCAAGGCTATACTTAGTATGAAGGGTAGTATGGGATGCCTTTCATGCATTGCACAAGTGTGTCTTGAGGTTACTTAGGAGTATATTACCCTTATGGTAGAAAGTCTTAAGAGATGACCATGCATATAGACTATGAATAAGATGACTTTAAATGGGTACTTAGCTTGGGTGGTATTATGGGATGCTATTCTTGCTTTGCACTTGTATACTTTTGAGGTTACTTAAGAATTGTGCTATTATGGTGTAAAGGACTAAGAGTCAATTATGCTTGTATGACTGAATTGTCTCATATGCTCATTAACTTTGTCTTACATTGACTTATGATTATGTGATGCTCATGTTGGAGATTATATTATTATCTCTTATGCTTATGTCTTATGTTGACTAACCATTTTGAGATGCTCCTATGTTGTTGTGCTAGCTATCCTACTTGGTACATTTTGTACTAACGCATATTGCCTACATTCTAATCAAATGTAGGGTCTTGGAGATTGAGTTCTTTGGAGGCTAGGTTTCTAAGGTGCTTGAAGAGTAATTGAAGACTTTGTGAGTCCTCATAGCTTCGAGGACAATATCCTTTATTTCCTTTTATGTCTTTTCCTTATGTTTTTGACTTTATATGGGCTGCGTCCCAAGACTTTTATTCATGAGTTTTAAATAGATGGTTTGAGACAAAGAGTTATTAAAATACTTCCGTTGCTTATGAAAATGTTTTCTATTGATTGGATCTAAAGAAGTTTTAAATTTCCCGTACTTTTCTAGTATCTTATGTGATGATTATGCTAAGGATTTGTCTGAGACCTCTTCGGCATCAAGTACGCCACGTTACGTCTAGGGGGTACCCCTGGGTCGTGACACTCCCTGTCTGTGATTTTTAGGGCTAAGGAAACATATTCATCATGATCGTAGCCTATGCATCGCGAAGGTCAAAATGACCTGCACCAGAAACTGATAAACTAGCAACTCGACACAAGGTAAAATGCCTTCAAATGGACCTTAAGAAATTGTTCTGAGTCCGATAAAAATAAACTGGAAATGCTACCCTATTAAATTCAATATTTGGGACTCAATAGAATCATCAAATTTCTTAAAAGAGGTCAAATGACAGAATTACCCTTCCGGCCTCTCTTATGGCTTAAAACTCAACTTCTCGCACTTTGTTATTTGTGCTATTAATAACAAAGTGATGATATTTCAAAGGCTCAAGGGAAAGTTTTATTGATTGAGGGTAAGACGGTGGATTCAAGTTTCATCGCACCAAAAGGGTAAGACATCGATTAAAGTCTCGATGCACCATTATGATAAGATTTTGAGTTCAAGTCCTTTAGTATTTGGGCCTAGCATGCCTTTGTATGGATAAGACATTGGGTTAAAGTCCCAATGCAATATATTGATATAAAGTGATGATTGAGCAAATCAATATGCTCTTGCTAAAAATTGTGAAGTCCATCCCATTGAATATGATTCATTCTTAAAAGAGAATGTGATAGCAATACAATAAAAGTCTGAAAGATGACAAGATTATTTTATGATTGGACATATGAATATGGACGTGAACGGATAAAATTATAACATTCATTATTGTGATAATTATAAAAGAAAGAACATTATGAGTTCTCAAAATGGTCTTTCAAAGAGTGAAGCTAATTTTTGTCATCTAATTTGGTATGAAAGGTATTGGGCACACAATTATCGTGCAAACTAATTTGATTTTATAAATCCTCCATCAAAATAAAGAAATATAAAGTGAAGGTGCACTTGACCTTTCAAAAGTGATGTCGAGGTATGTCATATGATTATGATGAATTTCAAAGCATGACAATGAACTTCTAATGAAAAATAATAATTATGAAGCATGTATATATGATTATAGTCCATTCTTTGAAGAGAATGTGACTTGTGGTAAGTATCATGAAAAATGAACCATTCTTGAAAATGAGTGTGTCAAGAGATGATGAAAATTATAAATAAGGACATACTCATGCATGATTTAATAAATACCACAACTCACCCATATGGGAGGTTAGAGAGATATAAAGTGATTTATTTTGGTATAAATGATCATTGGTCAAGTACTTTTAGTACATCACAAATATTATGGTATGTTTTAGTATGAACTACCGAAAGGGCAAAAGAAGGAAATAATTTCTTGCCACAAAAATTGTCATTGGTTATGCATGTATTTTTGTGCATCAAAAATGTTTTGCCAGATATTAAATAAAAGGGAGGAGATACTAATGACAAAAGTAAATCAAGAAACAAGTTTTGCTTGTAATGATTTTGACCATGACAATAATGATATAAATTTCTCCTTAAAAGAGATGTTTACCACACAAACAATGTTATGAAATATGTAGTAGTATTCAATGTTAATTGTGAGCTTTGGTGAGCTAATATGCTACTATCCAAATAAATAAAATTGCTCATGATATTGGAATTGTAGTAAGTCTCAAAAGAAACTTTTTTAAGTTTCAAAGAAATAGTCAAAGAAAAATATATTAAGACTATAAAATATGGAAAGATTTAAGATCTTGATATTACTACAATCAAAGTGGGTTATAAATATTTACATGAAAGATTACCCATATTTGCATATTGTTTATGGTAACTAAGTAAGGGCATGATGATAGAATCACTTGCAAAATAAACTAGAAGTTTATTGAAATAAATTTCAGTTGGCATGGTCGATTGATGACCATCCCGGTTTAAATATGATACAGAAATAACAGAGAATTCATATAGTATTATATATTTGAAGAAATAATAAATTCTTCAAGAATTCTCCTGTGTTGTTTGTTCTCATGATAAAATTATCATTGCACCAGCTAAGGTTGAGATTATATCTCCTGAAATTTTGAAATGTATAAAAAGGTGAATATGGACCCGTTCACCTGTCATGTGGACCATTTACTATTATATAGATGCATCTATGTTATGGTCACATGTGCTTTATTATCAACTTGCAATTTAATTTTTGCAAAGGTTGTTTGCTCGAATTGATAAATCAAGAGCACATTTCAAATTATAAAACAATATTGATAATGTTGGTATATATCCAAATGGTTTAAGCAGAAATTATATGCCTCAAATAATAGTTAAACCATTGGTTATGAGAACAAAACTCACAAAAGAAATTTGGTATGAGATGTGTTATTTAAAGTGTAGTAACACTTGTACGTATCAAACCAACAAGGTTCCCCTATCACAATTGGTTTAGGGTCAGGAACCAAATCATTCTCATCTAGAAATTTAAATGTGCGATATATTATTCCATTGCTCCACCATTACGGAATGCACAAAGATGAGTCCCCAAATAAGTTTGAGGGAATGTTAGATTCTCTAACATTAGGGGGAGATAAACAACTGGAAAATAAGTTATACATAATGAATTATCATTGGTATGATTTTCATTGAAGAGATAATTCAAGTCAATTGTTAGACGCATTTGCTGACCTGTTATAATCCAGTTATAAATGCTCCAATGAAAAATCCTTGAAGGACATAATTTATGGCACGCCTGAAGCGTGATAAATTAATCGATTCAAAAGATAAAACTTCTTGAAGAAGAAAAAGAGCAAATGATTAAGATGGTCATAATAATAAGGCAAGTGCTTTAGAAAAAGCACTATGACATAACACTTTATAAAAACCTTGGCAAAGGTTCAGGTACCTGGAAATGATAAAAAATAAAGCGAGTTTGATAAGTTATGTCACATTAGAATCAATATCAAATAACTATCGACGATATATTGAATATAATATAGCGCTCAAAATTATAAATGATGATGAGGATCTTGATATTAAATTTGTCGAGAGTTGACAGGTAAATGATTGGCCAAAAGAAAATACAATTCAAGTATATTTTTATTCACTTGGAAAAGTGATGTTTTGGACTTATTTTGTCCATATCCAAGATATAATGTCAGTGGGGTACAAATGAATTATTGTGCAATAAGTGAAATCGTAAAATATGAAGTAATGCTTGTGCATTAGAAAATAAAGATTTTTCACAAAAGTCCTGACATTATTGTATGGAGATGTATACTCCTAAGGTGGATGCAATAAGGTTCCTTTCAGTCTGACAATATATGAAAAACTTGAATACGCATGATAAATGATTCTCATGTCTAGACAATAAATATTATATGAAAATCCTTGAAGGGTTTAGAAGGTTATAAAGTGATTCCGTTGAATAGTATCTCAATGGTTGTAAGATCGCATATTATAAAGATCAATTTTGATCTCATTAAAATGGTTAGAAAGTACCATGTCATAGTGAAATTGGTGCACTTTTGTATCATGCTATTATTATTCATGGTAAATACTTTTATTAGCATGCATGCAAAATATAACATCACTCTTATCGGTGGAGATACTAGAGTGAATCAAATATCAATATAAAAGATTTATTCTGATCAATTGTGTCAAGATTTATTGATCATGAAATTGCAGGAAATTATGAAGTTTGAACTCATGAAAGTTATATATTTTCATTTGGAAATACTGTCATTTCAAATCATTCCATAAGACAATCAATTTTACTGAAAGTGTTCGTTAGTGCTCGATTGTTGCTGTTAACAAATCGAACGAGCAATTTGTCTACGTCGACAAGATCACGTATTGAGTGTTTTCAAAAATATATTTGGTTGAGATCAATAAACATATCCAGAGAATATGTGACCTTTCTTCGAAAAGAGATATTCCAACAACATTATATGAAGACAATGTCTCGTGTGCTCAACTAAGAGGAGGATACATCAAAGAAGACTGAGCAAAATATATTTCATCAAAGATATTCTTTTTATTCATGACCTTCAAAAGAAGGATGTAGCAGATGTTCAACACTCGTATTCACCAAGACATTATCAACTTCAACCTTTGAGAAATCGAGATATAAGATTGAAATGTGTCATCTTCGGGTTGTTAAGTGATGTCTTAATCAGGGGGAGTATAATACGTGTTGCAATCTTTTTTCCTTAACCAAGATATTCTCCCATTGGATTTTTCTGGTAAGGTCTTTAATGAGGCAACTCTTAATGCGTATTATAAGATATGTGTACTCTTTTTTCTTCACTAAAATTTTTTCCATTGGGTTTTTCTTGGTAAGGTTTTAATGAGGCACACTATTTATTAAGACATGGACATCCAAGGGGGAGTGTTGTAAAATGGATGTCCACATACATATATTTTGTGGTAACATATATGTACACACTATACACTTTGTGTAAGATGAATATACACGCAACAAACAAAGTGTTGTAACCTAACCATCCATATGATATACTTGGTGCCGAAAATATATACATGACAAGAAGATATCCATGTATCACACTTGGTGCCCAAGTATATACAACTATATATACCCCTCTTCTTGTAACAAAGTAAAAAATATAAGGAAAGAGTAAGTGAGAGAAAAACATTCAATAATAGAGAAAAGCTACTGCTACTACTACTACTTTGTGTCTCTCTTTCTCTCCTTTTCTTCTTGTCCTTGTATTTTACTACACATGCTTCATTTTATAACATAACTGAGTATATAGAGATTGGACTTATTTTTATGGCCACAACATTAATTAGTTTATTATCCTCCAATAACAATACAAGCAAAAACAAAGATAAATATGTCTTGAAATAAGACAAAATATACTACATAAATTTATCTTGAAAGTATGAAGCCCACTTTCTATTTGGATAATTACAATAAAATCAATTCGTCATATTGGATTGTACAATAGAGCAATTAATGCATTAATTACCTATCGAAGATCGCTGAATGAGTTTCAGACTCCGTCTCAAATCTAACCGATTCAAATGTCTTAAGACCCGATAAGTGTAAGAATCTAAAAAAAAAACAAATACGCTTAATTAGTATTATTTGAATGGTTCAGATTCGGACCTTCATTAAGTGCAAACAAATGAGACCTTAGTTTGACTTGATACTGAGTTTAAGAAAGAAAAATAGACTTTTGAAGATTGTGGTCTAAAATAAGTTATAGATGATTGTGTGATTATAAATCATATTATTAAGAGTAAAATGAATATTTTAAAATTAAATTTAAGTGTATCGGTTTTTTGAGAGTGAATAAAAAGAAAAGTGAGTCTAAAAATAATCACTACTACCTTAGATTACATGTGAAGTCATCAAAATGTGATAAACTAAACAAATAGAAATGGAAAGAGTATTTCACTTAGAGCCCGTTTTGATTGGCTTATAAAAAATAGATTTTAAGTAAAAAAAAAAAGACAAAATTGTCTGATGGACCCTTGTACTTGTATGAGTTTGTATTCTGGACCCTTCTACCACTACTAGAAAATAGGTCTGTTGCAACAGAATAAAATTCATTGCCATAGACTCAAAGACTGTTGCAATTGCATTATCGCAACGGAAGATGGTGTGTTGCATATAAGCCTGTTGCGATATGTCTATAGTAACGGTTTATGGCAACAGTTGTAAACCGTTGCAATACACTATGTATAGCAACAATTATTCTTTAGTCTAGGTCGACACTATTCTATGGTTGCTGCAACGGCTGCGAACCGTTGCAAACGATATATCGCAACAACTTTACTGTACAGCTCGAT
>JAJOOR010021606.1:0-24008 GCA_036250505.1 Solanum acaule | reverse complement strand
GCTCAGTATTCAGTATTTTCAGTATCTATATCATGTTCAGATTATTTCATTGCTTTATTGCTTTGTTCAGTTATATGTTATTTCAGCTTTACTCTATCTTGCATGCTCAGTACCTTTCAAGTACTGACGCATACGTGCGCTACATCATCTCGTGACCTTATCGATTATCTTCATCGTGGTACCCAATTTACCTCTTAGTTTTGAAAATCTTTTCAAAAGGGTCTTGGTACTTGTATTAAGATAAGTACGACCTTGCATCCGCAAACTGATGGACAAGTGGAGCGTATTATCCATAATTTGGAAGATATGTTGAGAGTTTGTTTGATTGACTTCAAGGGTAATTGGGATGATCATTTGCCTTTGATTGAGTTTGCTTACAATAGTAGCTATCATTCCAACATTGGTATGACTCCATTTGAGGCTCTTTATGGTAAGAGGTGTAGGTCTCCTATAGGTTGGTTTAAGGTTTGTGAAGTTTCCTTGATAGGTCCCGAGTTGGTACATGAGGCTATGGAGAAAGTTTGGCTTATTAGAGAGGTTGAAAATAGCTCAAAGTTGACAAAAGACCTATGTCGATGTTAGAAGGAGATACCTTGAGTTTGATGTTCATGGCTGGGTCTACTTAAAAATCTCACACATGAATGATGTGATGAAGTTTGGATAGAAAGTGAAGCTTAGTCCCCGATATATGGGCCTATATAAGATTTTGAAGTGTTTTAGTAAAGTTGCTTATGAACTTGACTTGCATAATGATTTGACATTGGTACATCCAGTATTTCATGTCTCTTTGTTGAAGAAATGTGTTGGAGATCCGACATTTATAGCTCCCTTGGAAGGTTTTGGAATTAAGGAAAGTCTTTCTTATAACGAAGTTCTGCTTGAGAATTTGTACAAGCAAGTTAAGAAGTTAAGAAATAAGGAAGTTGCTTCCATGAAGGTTCTTTGGAGGAATACATAAGTTAAGGGTGCAACTTGGGAAGCCGAGGCTGATATGAAGTCCCATTACCCTCATCTCTTTCCCTCCGACCCTAACCATTTCTCTCAAGTACAACTTAACATAATCCTCCGCCGAATAAGAAACCTTGACAGGAATAGAATGAGTCGATTTTGTCATACGATCTACAATAACCCAAATCGAGTCATGTTGCTACCGGGTGTGGGGTAACCCAACAATAAAGTCCATATTCAAATTTCCACTTCCAAGTAGGAATGCTAATATCTTGGGATAAACCTCCCAGCTTTTGATGCTCAACTTTCACTTGTTGACAATAGGACACTTAGCCACAATATCCTTCTTCATCTTGTTCAACCAATAGACCTTGCGCAAGTCACGGTACATCTTGGTGGCTCCAGGGTGGATTGAATATCGAGAACTATGGGCTTCTGATAAAAAAAAATCCTTCAAACTATCAACATTAGGAACATGACCTTGATACCGAAGTACACCATATACCCCTCGCAGAAAGACTCAACAGACTTTTTAAGAACCTCTTCCTTCAAATTCAACTAAATTTGGATCAAGACCTTGGTTGGCTTTTAGATCTGACGCAAAAGAAGATTCTGAACAACTATAGACCATAAAATCACCCTTTGTGGAATCAACCAACCGAACACCGAATCAGGCTAATCTATGATCATCTCAAACTAAATCATTTTTATGATACTCAATATGAGCAACACTACCCATTGTTAACCGACTAAGTGCATCTGCCACCACATTCGCCTTGTCAGGGTAATAAGGAACACTCATGTCATAATCCTTTAGTAACTTAAGCCACCTTCTTTGGTGAAAATTTAGATCTATCTACTTAAACACATATTGTAAACTTTTGTGGTTGGTAAAGGCATCAACATGAACACCATATAAGTAATACCTCCAAATCTTTAAAGCAAAAACAACTACCACCAATTCAAAATCGTGGGTAGGATAGCTCTTTTCATGAATCTTAAGTTGTCGTGAAGCATAAGCATTAACTTTCCTATTTTTCATAAGCACATACCCTATCCCAACTCTTGAAGCATCAAAATAAATCAAAAATCCAATGTATCTTTCTAGTAAAGTCAATACCGGAGCATACGTAAGTTTATCCTTCAATTCTTGAAAACTCTTCTCACACACTTCAGATAATGTCTCTCGGTCACTTTTCTGGGCCCTTTTTGTATATTTTATATCATTTCATACAAATCTATACTATGTGCCCTTCTCCTTCTTGTTCTTATTTCTTCCGCATAGTTATGTATGGTGTGTTTATTTCTTTCTTCCTTGGGTTTTTGGCATGCCTACTGTAGTTTATGGTCGGAACCATCATGGCCTATTTTTGGATTGTGACAGCATGGTATCAAGCTTTAGATTCACCGATCTTACCAATACAAGAGCAAGTGCCCAATAGAGTCTCACGGATTGGTACAATGATGTCTCTATCCTATCTTTGAGAGGCTATAAGGCATTCTTAGGAATAATTCTCTTTACTTGTTTCTTCTCATGCATTCTTGACTTTAGCAACTTCTGAATTTCATTTGTTTCATTCTTTCTTAGATGGCTAGGATGAGATTATTTGCGAGTGGTCAAGAGGAATAGGTGCCTACAGAGGGAGACGTTGAGGTCAAGGTAGAGCATGGGCTACAACACCAACTCTATATCAGGAGCGGAACCATCACCAGAGCATGTTATAGAGTTAGATCAACTACAACGCTAGTCAGATGATGTGGGGCCAGCCCAATCTCCACCAAGATTCATTGCCACGCTTGTTATTCAGGACACTCTGGCTAGGTCTCCAGCTTCATGGAGGGTATGTATCACACCCCAAACTCAAGGGGTGCAAATTGCACCTTATGCCAAAACTTAAGCCAAAGGTGACCCTACTGAACTAATTGTCAATGGCTCATTATAGCCATAGACAATAAAGAAAACAAAAAAGTACATCTCAACTTAAAAATAAAAGCCACTACTGACAACTCTAGAGAGAAAAAAATTACTCCCAATAGCTCATATAAAGCAATAAGCATGTAGCACATAATCCTGTTTGGGTTGTCCCGCTATAATATCTACAAAAGCATAGATGTTATGTGGGACATTGAGGCCACCGTGATCTCAATACAAAAATTGAAAACATGTATATATAATGTAAACTAGGCCAGTGAGCTGCTAAACTGCCAACAAAACAACAATAAGTCATAATTGGCTAACAAGCCACAACTACCAAACATACAAGCACAACCCAAATGACTAGTCTTCAAGCCTCTATGAATTCAATACTCGGTTGGAAAGGGCCCCAACCTATCCAAAAATAATAAATAGTAAAAAAACAAGCCTCTAAGACTCTAGTGACCCCTGAAAGGAAAGGAGTCAACCAACCCACTGATGCTCGATTATTCTACTTAACATGTGTGTTTGGTCGTCGTTCAGAACCTACATGCATGAATGTTGCCCTTCTAGGAAATGGGGAGTCAGTACAAAATAATGTACCGAGCATGTCAAATAAATTGAAAGCTACAACTGAAGTGTATGAACTAAACAAAAAGGTCAGGAGTAAATCATAAGTACAATAACTTATCTTCATGCAATAAGATACCATCTATAGCACATACCAAACAATAACCTTACATGAACCCCATAAGCTTGAATGGTACAAAAAACATACAATATCCATAAGTCTGTAACACCTTAGGTTTGAGAAAGAAGGAAAATATTAGTTTTTGAGCTAGTGTCTATGTCTATGAGTCCCACTTACGGACCCTAGTAGCTCCTACGGGCCGTCAATGGCAACCGTAGGTAGTGGGAAAATGAATTTTAGAATCTTTGATCACTTTTTATGGTTGACCAGTACGGTCCGTAGAAGGACCTACGGATCGTAGGTCCAACCGTTAATAGTGGTCGGTAGTTATTTTTAAAGGGCTTTTTGATATTTTTCCTAATTGATTAGTGCCTAAACTATGTCATTTTAATCCTAATACTAGTCCCTATATACGTCTTTTAAGCCAAAAATCTAACTACTCTAAATCATTCTTCAAATTTTCCTGAATCCCTCCAAGTTCTTCCCCCAAAATTTCTCTCTATAAAGCTTGTAGACGAAGTCTAGGGTTTCAAGATCAAGTCTCCAAATTCACCATTAGTTGTGGGCTTTTGACATCAAGGTATGATAGTATTCACCTATGGAGTCCTTTCCTCCTTAGGGTCCTAAATACTCCAATTTTTACAAGTTAGAATCTCCAATTGAAGTTAGGATTTTAATCAATTTCATGGGTTCTTTTCAATTATGATCCAATTGATTGTTTTATGTCTTTTTATGCATGAATTGAGATAATTACATGATTTTCAGTTTAATTCAAATGAAACCATGCATGATCCATAATTTCTAAATTTTGATCATATGATAAAGCTTTTGAATTATAAAAGATGAATTTATGAAGATATGCATGTTTCAATCTGAAATTGATGTAAATGATTTAAGAGTTGCTTTGAGAGTAAAACATCAATGTTTTTGTTGTTGTTGTGAAAGGATTTCACATATACTACTCAAAACATGATTGTGAAAGGGTTTTCTCACATAAATGATTCATAAAGTTGAAAGGTTTTCTTACCTAAGTTGAATTGAGATTAAGGAGCTATTCTAATGAACTCTAGCTTGGATTGACTACTTGATGTGCCCTTCCATGGATAATATGACAAGTTAAGATTAATGACTATTCTATGGGATTTATGCTTAGCACCAAGTGAACAAGCGGCGATTACCCATGTCCAATAACTATGTGTCACCATATGTTTTCTTAGATAGACATTAGCTAGTGCATCCACCTAAGCTAGAAGCTTATAGTTCTTACTTTGTCAAGTAAGGGTCATCTCTTTTCGGTGTGGAATAGACACTGAATTCCATGTTTTAGCTCACATGGTCTATGTCAGTTAATAGTAAATCTCCTACAATAATGAACTAAGGTTACTTTCTAAAAGTATCTCAAATGTGTTTTAAAGATTTTTATCTATCATTGACCATAATTATGACTTATGTTTTCTAACATGTTATTTTATGATTTAGCTTGGTCATTCCATGATATACAAAATTCTTTTTCCATGATTTCATAACTTTTATGTGTTGCTATCATACTTGGTAAATTCCATGTACTAACACATACATATGCCTACATTGTTTCACTAATGTACGGTCTGATGCTCCTACCTCCCATACTCGTGGCTAGTGATCCCATATAGACATTGAATATTGGTAGTCCTTATGTTCCGAGGACCGAGACTCTTTTATTGCTTTCATGTCTTTCTGTTTCAAACTTTGTATTGATGTGTGGGTTATGCACCAATCACTTCCTTATGATGTAATAGATGGATTTGAGACTTATGTTAGACTTTCACTAATTTATCAAACTCTTTTATATGAAATGATACTTTTAAACTCTTTTGGTTTTCTATTATCTTCTATGATGTATGCTAAGTGGCTTGTGTAGGAACTCTCGGGGTCTTATACACCATGTCATATCTAGGGTGTACTTTGGGTCGTGACAAACATGGTATTAAGAGCACAAGGCTTAGAAAGATCCTAGAATGTCTCATAAGCCACGTCGAGTAAAGTCTTTTTCATGAGTGTGAAACGCACTACATTTATGAATAAGAGGTTATAATATATTTAGGAAACTTCACTTCTTTCATTATTCCAAAGTCGTGCTATAGAGTTTAATTATATATCTCTGTCTCCTAACCCCTATCCGATGCTTTTCAGGATATAGCCACTCGAGAGCATATGCTAGAAGGAAAGCGGGAGAGAATATGAAATGAGAAGCTCCTCAAGTTCTGGTCGGCCCTTTGGCTGAACAAGTGACTAATGTGGGTACTGTGACAACTAGAGTGAGAGACTTTAGTAGAATGAATCCTCATGAGTTTCATGGTTCAAAGGTTGAGGAAGATCATCAAGAGTTCATTATTGAGGTGTATAAGGTGTTGATGATCGTGGGAGTGAAGCCGATGAAAAAGGTAAAATTGGACGCTTATCAACTTAAGGGTGTTGCACAAGTTTGGTTCAACCAATGGAAAGAAGAGAGGGCGGTTGATCTTGTTCCTCTTGATGGGAGAAGTTTATGAATGCTTTCCTTGAAAGGTTCTTTCCCCTTGGGATGAGGGAGGCAAAGGTACTTGAATTCATCAACCTTCGTCAAGATAACATGAGTGTGAATGAGTTTTCCAGATATTCTCCTACTATGGTTGTTGATCATAGGGAAAAGATGAGTAAGTTTGTTTAGGGAGTGTCCGAGATGGAGGTTAAAAATGTCGTACCGCCATTATCATTAATGATATGGAAATTTCTCTCCTAATGGTTCATGCTCCATAAATCGAAGATGGAAAACTTAAGGAAAAGTCTAGGGAGGCAAGGAGGGCCAAGACCGGTGATGGTGACTTTTCATAATCAAGGGCCGATGGACATGTTTGCTCTAAGTTTCGACAATGGTTTTCCGATAAAAGTTCCTCCAAAGCTCCAGCTCCTAAATTAAACAAAGATAAGACATCTAACCCTAAACCTCGAGGAGGAAATGTCACACCCCGATGCTACCCCAAGGACGTGGACACGGGATCTAGGATCACAAGTGACCCCAAGCTAACCCTGCTGGCATATCATAAGCATACTAAAAGATTACTGAATAAAATATACTATGCGGAAGCGTAAAACCATAATTAACTGAAAATGGGGAATACCCAATACTAATCTGATTATATAAAAGACTGAGTTTAATAACAACTAGAAGATCAAAATCAAAACCAAAGTTGAATCTAGTACTATGTCTGAAATAAGCCTCTAACTGACAAGAGATGCTAGGACATGTCCCCAACTAACTCTAGCAAAACTGAAACTAAAAGACTGAAAATGGAAAGATAACATGTCATCTTCCTCAAAGAATGAGGACTCACCACTGATGCTGCCGAACTGGAGATCGCCGATCTATCCGTGATCTAAATGTTGAGGGCCTGACCCTACATCACGAGAAGATGTAGAGCAGAGTATGTGTCAGTACTTGAAAGGTACTGAGCATGCAGGATGGAATAAATCTGAATAAAACATATAATTGAACAGAGCAATAAAGCAATGATATAATCTGAACATGATATAAATATTGAGTACTGATCTAACTGAATGCAATGACCAAGTACATGACATGATGAGACTGAATACTGATATGTAACTGATCACCTGGTCAATGCACTAGAATCTGATTGTGGGAGCTACTAATAACTGTCATAAAACCACATGAGCTAAATGTGGAGTCAGATATATACGCCCCATTAAGAGGACCCAATATACCTTTCCAAAGGTATAAAGGCATGACTAGCGTGATCACTAAGAATAATGCCCACAGAGGGGACTTACCTACGGGGAACGTAGTTCTGGGACTATGAGGGTGACTAACCCTAGTCCAACTCGGTATTAAGTCTACTCCCAATTGATTATGAAAATAACACATTATGACTGAATTTGTGTAATACTGGATAGCTCAAAATACTGACATGCAAACTGAAAATGCAACATTAATGAACTGATAATGAAACATTCTTAACTGGAGCATGTATAACTGAATAAACTGACCTAACAAGTGTAATTCATGAACTAAACGAATCTACATAACTAGGGTTTTGAGTTTCAAGCAAGAACTAAGCAATAATTCAACGGAAACCTGATAATCTGATTTGGAATATTCTAACAACTAACTCACAACAATTTCTAACATTCAAGAAACCCTAGGTCTAAACGTGATGTTGAGAATCAAGAATCTGATTAAATTCTAGGGACCTAATGGGTGAAAGGAACCCACTAGTGAAATCCCACGTATCTGGTGACGAAATTCACAGAGAAATCTTTCGATTTTGGGGCTGGAACTGAAGAAAACTTGTTGCATTCTTGGAAGGGTTTGGGTCGCCTCTTTTCTCCTCTTTTGTTCTAGGTTTGATGAGTTTTTGGTAAATAAAGGTTCTGGGTATGTCTGACTAAGTTATTAGATTTATTCTGAGTAAAACGACGTAGTTTAGGCGTAAAACGATGAAGCTTAAGTGCCCAACGCATAGGAAAAGACCTAAATGACCCTAACTTAAAAGCTGCCGACGGCCACCCACAGAGGGACCTACAGGCCGTAGGTCAACCTACCAACCGTAGTTTGGGTCGTAGGTCAAGTCTACCCGACAGAGTTTCACTAAAACAAGCATAACTTTTTACTCGGAGATGGGATTTTAGCAAACTCGGTGGAGTTGGAAAGAGAATTCAATTATCTATTATTTAGTAGGTTGTGGTACACTTAATTCATTTTGTGCTAAGGGTTATGACCATTTGAAGTTGACCCAACAACAATTTCCCTCTAACTGGCTGCTGACCCTCACCTACGGTTCATAGGTCCAACCACAGACTGTACTGGTCAACTGTGGGTGAGGTCAGAGACCATAAATATTTGGTCCTCAATGACGGACCCCACCTATGGACCGTGTGTCAGACCACGGACCCTCGGTGGCTTCCGTGGTTCTTACACCAAAAGCTATAATTTTTTTCTGTTTTCTCAAATTTGAGGTGTTACAGGAAATGATGGTGGTTCTTCATTGTCTACTTCTGCTAGGTGTGGAAGGAAGCTTGAGGGTAAATGCCTACCTGGTTCTAATGCATGTTTTGGGTTTGGAAAGACGGATCATAATAAAAGGGATTGTCCCTTAGTTGCTAAGAATGAAGGAGATAATCATCGACTGGCTAAACCTTACTCTTCTTCTGGTTCTAGTGGAAGAAAAAAGCAAAAAAATTCTATGCACTTCAAATTCATCATTAGCAAAAGGGTTCTTTTGATGTGGTTACTGGTATGTTGAAAGTCTTCCACCTTGATATTTATGATTTGATTGATCCCGGTGCTACCTTGTATTTTGTGACACAATATGTGGCTATGAGGTTTGATATTCTTTCGAATATGTTGTTAGACCCTTTTTCCATCTCTACTTCTATTGGTGAATCTATTGTGGCTAAGAGAGTCTATATAAAGTGTCCCGTCTCCTTATCTTGTAAAGTCACTAATGTTGATCTTGTAGAGCTTGATATGTTAGATTTCGATGTTATTCTTGGTATGGATGGAGTGCATTCATATTATGATTTTATTGACTATAGAACACGAGTAGTGAAATTTTAGTTTCCAAAAGAAACCATCCAGACTGGAAATAAGGAAATTTTATGCCTAAGGGTCAGCTTGTCTCTTGTGTTAAAGCTAGGAAAATTATTTCTAAGGGTTGCATACATCACCTTGTTCGGGTTAGGGATATAGATTCCAAAACTCCTACTCTTGAGTAGGTCCCCCTTGTTAATGAGTTTCCAGAACTGTTCCCCAATGATTTACCAAATTTTCCTCCCAAAAGGAAAATAGACTTCTGTATTGACCTTCTCTCAAATACACAACCTATCTCTATTCCTCCATATCATATGGCTCCGGCAAAACTTACGGAGTTAAAAGAGCAATTGAAAGATTTGTTCGATAAAGGTTTCATCTGACCGAGTATCTCTTTGTGGGTGCTCCATTTTTGTTTGTTTGAAATAAAGATGGTTCGCTTCATATGTGTGTTGACTACTGACAATTGAACAAGGTTACCATTAAGAACAAATATCCTCTCCCAAGGATAGATGATTTGTTTGATCAACTGCAAGGACAAAGGTACTTTTCTAAGATCAACCTTCAGTCGGGCTACCACCAATTGAAGGTGAAGGAAGATGACATTCCGGAGATGAATTTTCGAACTCACTATGGTCACTATGAGTTTTTCGAAATGTCTTTTGGTTTGACTAATGCTCCTGCCGCATTTATGAATTTGATGAGTAGGGTGTTTAGACAATAACTTGATAAGTTTGTGATTGTGTTTATTGATGGCATCTTGAGTACTCAAGGAGTGAAGATGAACATACCGATCATTTGAAGATTGTGTTGCAAGTTCTCAAGGACCAACAACTCTTTGCAAAATTTAGTAAATGTGAGTTCTGGTTAAGATCCATGGATTTTCTTGGTCACATTGTTTTCGGTAAGGGTATTGAGGTAGATCCTAAGAAAATAGACGCGGTCAAGAGTTGGCCTAGACCTCTACCCCCTTTGGATATTCGAAGTTTCTTGGGTTTGGCTGGTTACTATAGAAGGTTTAATGAAGGGTTTTCTTTGATTGCCTCTCCATTGACGACATTGATCTAAAAGAAGGTTAAGAGACAAAATTATATATATAAACTGATGTGAGGCCAAATATATATATTTTTAATCATTATTTGCTTCACATTTATTATTTGAAATTGTCTTTTTTGAGCATCAATTTTATGGATTGTGCTTAATAGTGTATTTTATTTTTAGGAGTAAATTGGTGTAAAGTTGAAGAAGTTTGGAGCTAAAACGAATTAAAGATAGAAGAAAATTAAGCAAACAACTTAATGGATTAAATTGAATATAATAATATATGATATATAAGAACTGCATATTGCAGATTTCAAATTGTTAATTTCGAATGGCAAAGAGAAAGATGATGCCACTTGTCACGTGCAATTATGTTGAGGCGGTTGGAGTACAGGGAAATCAAATTCTTTTGATTTTGGTCTCCCAATTTGTTTTGGACTTAATTATTTTATATAGAATTTTCTATCTGTATAAATTGTCCATGTGAATAACTATTAGAGAATATAATCAATCATACTTTGTAAGGGAAAATTGTCAATATTCTTTAGGGTTATTTTCTTCTTCTTTTCTTAGAGATTAGTAGCTAAAGACCCTTGTTTTGGGGCTGCGGCTACGGATAATTGTTGAACGATTGTTTTGAATTAATGAGTGGTTATCGTTTAAATTACTTTTGTATTCTTGTTTTAGTATTTCATGCTTGATCACCACAGAAATAAACATATTGTCTATTCTTGAAATCGGGAGACGAAGAGGTAGATAAACCAAAGGATACAAAGAGCTCGATCTCTCTTGCATATCACTTGTTCAAATTCGTGCTCAAGACTGACACCAGGACGAACACCAAGCTTGGTTACCAAACGGGATGAAATATAAATGTGCATCAATTGAGTTTGTCTATCCCCGCTCAACGATGTAGTTAGACAGTCAATTGGAGTAGGCGATTAGATGTTGGGAGATTATGATCATAAAATCAACTCTGTAAATCAGTATTTTGATAACCGTAGTTAATTCATTACATGAGGTGTGATACGTGAAACCTTAAGTATGTTGCAGCCCTGGAATCATCTCACTCATTGTAAGTAAGTTTATTATTTCATTCTTGCATTCTTAGTAGTTAAATATAAATTAAACTCTTTTGGCACACCTGAATAAATAATAAGACTAGTATAATTTAGTAAAATAGTTAATTGACAAGTTATTTGGGTCCGATAATCCGACTCTTTTATAGCTACTATATTACTTGTTCGACCACGTACACTTGCGTGTGCAATTGGAAGCAACGAGTTTTTGAACCCTAGACCTGGTGTCACTAGTATAAGAGTGTCTAAGTACAAAAAGGATATATACATCACATTTGTCTAATCAAAATATAACTACATAGACGGTACAAAAGGAAGGAAAGAAACAAATATTTAGACACAAAGAGCTCACCCCAATCCAACCGCGACGGCCATGAGAGATCCGAACTCAGCAAGGGTGCTTGTACTACGAGTTAAATTAGAAAAAGATGTAGGATTATAATATGAGTACCAAAATATAGGGTATTCAATAGGCATCATAGGTCGATCGAGCTCATATAGATATAATATAAATAAAATAGGCTTAATAGTGATAGCACAACAATTTAATAACTAACTAGAATCACACACGCCACTTCAGATGTGAAGATAATAAAAATAAATAGCATTCAACATCCAAAATAAGTAAATCACAATCAGATATATAATGCAAGGTGATGCAATGCACATATAGCTAATGCATAAAAGTAAAGGCCCAGCAAAGTTCCCCGAGCCGCTTAGAATGCGTTCTCAAGCTCAACAACTGATGAAATGCAAGAAATATAACGCGACATTATTCCTCGGTCTTACTGAAGTGCTTCCTCGAGCTTAAAAGTGTAAAAGTAAACCAAAATAAATCCTTTGAGCCGCTTGAAATACTTTCTCGAGCTTATCTTCCAACAAAACTCACATAAATTTGCATGTTTAAAACCAATATCCCTCTGTGTCCAAAACTCTTATACAATTAGTACCTTTTTTGAAGTACTCAAACGTCGAAAGTGAAACAAAGTTAAAGTAAGTATCTCCTTTTAAAAAACTAAGATCTCAAAAAAAGATGTGTTTTCTTCAAAATTCTAAGTGTCCTCGAGTAAAACCAGTAATACGTACCCTGAGAGCCCAAAGTAAGTATAAATGGTGACAAAAACTGTTTAAGAGTCCCAAATACATAGTTTTCTCATTCCTAACTCAAATCATTCCAAAAATAGATGTCATGCATATAAATGCATACCAAACACAGTAAAGTCATTCACAAATACAATCACACTGCACAACAACCGGGTAGACACCCGTCCATTATATAGCACAATCTTTAGCATCTATACAAACTATGAAGCACCCTTGACACCAATGGTAGAGGGATTAGTGATGTATTGCTCGAGTTTTATTTGATGCTTATAAGTATTCATACTTTAAGCTTTATTGGATATCTATCGGTGTGAACTATACTTAGATCTGAAACTATTCAGGGAGAGTTGTTTCTTTGTCTCTGGAAATTCTATAGCTCAACACAATATTTACTACATTTGAAAATTAATTCATTAAACAAAGTAAGAAAATTCACTTAATCAAGAAACTAAGAAATACAAAATAAGCAGTTTCATTCATAAATCCACAAAATTTTACGTAGCAGGAAAACACAAATAGTAGTGCCAAATGATAAAGACAAGTAGTACCATGAGGTGGAGTAATTTAAGAACTAATAGGTATCCTTTATGATTGTGGTACTTGTTCTTGTCCATTGTTGGGGTTGGTAAGTTGATAAATACTAACATGTTAGTTAACAATACTTTGATAGAATTAAAAGCTTATTAGATGAATCCTCTACAATAATATTTTCTACGAAAAATCTAATACCCCATAGAGCTGAAGAAGTTGGACCAAGTCCTAAACCATTAACATAGCTACTTATTTTATTTCTTAACACTTGAAAATACACATCGCCTTCCCAATATATGGTTGGTTAGTAGATTTTTTATTATTTCTCATCTTTTCATTTATCATATCCTGACCATAGGATGCAAAATAAAATCCTTCTTTTTTTGCGATTTAGCTAAGTTTAGATTTTTTTAATTCAAATTCATGAACTCTTATTCAGATACATGTCTATATTTAGTCAAATACATATACAATTAGACTGATAAAAATTAAATACATATAATCTTAAATCAATAATATGTAGATACATGCCAGATTAACTTGATGTTATCGAAGGTTAAGAAGAAATTTTGCAACATAAAATCTTTTGAAAAATGTATTCTAAGTAGATCCGCATATATTGACTCTACATAAAGAAAGGAGAAAGGAAAAGAAGAAGTTAACATGAAAATGCCATGCGCTATTCTAACCAAAGTCAAGAATTGATATCTAACCAATATTCTCCAATTTTGAATTTTTCACATTTTAAATGTTGTAACGTGGCATCTTCTGATTGGCCTTATATCTTTTAAGAAGATTCGTGCCTTCATTCAAGCCTACAAGATTAAGGTACCGCCAAATTCCATTTCTGCTATATAAGATCTTAATTGTAATCCTGTCTTAGCTCATGATCATTACTATAAAATCTCAAGTTTGATTTGATATAAAGTAATGTCAACTCTTCTTTTTGTTTCTATTAAGATCATCTAGTACAAGCAAGATTTTGGAATATATTGTTTTCTCAAGTTCTACAACAAAGAAAGTTTAGAAAAAATGTGATTTTCTTCACGTTGACAAAACAATAGAATTATTGAGAACTTAGCAAGTCTAATCTCACTTTAAGATGCAATTAGGTTCGTGGACTCTAATGACCTTTTTAATAGCACTGTCGAGGTTTACTATCTCTATTAATTAAGAAGAAAACAAATTATGATTAAGCAAAATGATACACTAACAGTTCGCTAGCTAATTATTATTTAACAAATTCATAACCTTTTTAATCTTTAGATGAAAGAACATTAATCTTACATAAGTTGTTTAAATAATTTAGTTTTTCATTTCAACAACCTATTACGTGTTCAGAACACACTGATTCAACTTTTTGTTGAAATGTGTAACCATCTTATCTAAATCTTAAGCCACTAGAGATAAAAAAAAATACTTGTATTTTGGTATGTCTAATTAATACGCCCCTCATATGTTGGTCGTCATTTTTTTTCATGGGTCAAATATGTGTACCTTTTTTTTTTCTTGTTTTTGCTTTTTGGACGACAATGTGATTTGAGTTCATTACATCTACCTGCTCTGATATTATATATATTGTAGTTTGTAACTATCTCATATAAAGGCTTAAATTTATGAATCATGTATATTAAAGAGAGAACACTTTTATTTGTCACATCTCAACAAGTTGTAGCGCTTCCGAATTCATCCCCATTACTCAAACTCGAAATTTTTAAACCAGGTTTAACATTAGATCACATCCCTTGATTCCTTAAATTATTGCATAGAATCAGAAATATGTTTCCATCGTCATTAATGTTAATTGTTGTCCTAGGTGATTAAGCATAGTATTAATTAGTATTAGTGAAAAGGGAGAATCTATAGACTAGTCTAACAACAAACCTACCTAATATGTAGAGAGTTAGATTTGCAATATATCAGCATATATAGGGAATGTCTCTTTCGTTTGTATTCAACAAGTGCAACATGAAATAACGTACATTGTCTTTTACTAGGAATTTGTAGACAACAGGAGCTGTTAACCTCTTTATTAATGTTTCATATTCTTTCTAAACTCATTATAACTTTATTACATCTACGTAATATTGTTCAAACAAGTCCACTTGTCTCCTTTTCAATATCTCTTTAATTAGTATTTTGCTTGTGGATAACTTTTTCAACTCTTGCAAAAAGATTTTCCTAATTTTTGAGGATGTGTTTGTTCTTCCTATCACAAAATATTCACAGATCTTGGAGAAAATTAAACTACAACTCTCTCAACACCACAAACATTTTTTCCATTTTCTTTTTATTCCAAAAATCTGTCTACTGACACCTAAAAAATCTACTATATTTTTAAAAATATCTCTAAAAAAGATTCCCAAAGAAAAATCAGAAGCTACCAAATGACCATCTCTAGACACCAAGATCACTTATGTTTGGAAAGTCACCGGATAATTGGAATTATTGTAATTACTAGGGTAGTAATTATCAGCCTAATAATTACACTGACCTGTTTATTTGTTACTGTGTAATTACAATGTAACTACAAGTGTACTGCTTGGTTGCACAAGTGTAATAATCATACAATTATATTAAATTTATAAATTAAAAATTTATATTAGACAAATAAGAGCATTTTGAAATATAATAAATTGAATATTTAAGATTTATATTGTCTTTTGAAAATATGTTAATTAATAAACATATGTTCTTAACTAATATTATAAAAAATAATTGATTTATATATTTTTTATTTAGTATATTTTAATTAAATTAATCATAAAAACTAAAAGTACAAAATTACTATGAACTTCATGAAATGCATTTTGAAAAAAAAGATTAATATTATCTATCTATCTATCTTCTCTACTACCTTAAAAGCACGAACTCCCTAACTTTAATGTTAAATTACTATAATACCCCCAACTTAAGACACCCAACTCATTATATATTCTATATTTAATATTATATTTATATACACTATATTATATTAAATGCAGACACCTTTTCACATTGATGGGTAGTGACTTTTCCGAAAGGTTGTGTCTTTTTTTTTATAGAGTTGTGACTTTTTCAATGAGTTATAACATTTATGAAAAGTTGTGATTTTTCTGAAGAATTGTGACTTATCTGAAAAGACGTGATAAGCACCTTTTTCATACTATCCTTTGTTGTCTATAAATAGAGGAGGTTTCTCACACTTTTAAACTACGAATTTTGTAAGTTTTATATTCTTCTACTTAAAACAAGAAAGATGGTGAGAGTTGTTCGATTATGCAATTACAATATATTTTTTGTTGGTAAATTAGATAGATCAATAAAAATTGATGAAAAAAGGAGAATGAAATAACTCAACTTCAAACGAGAAGAGTATCGTGATAATTAATATACGCACTCATTTTCATAGCCATAAAATATACTTTTGCAGGAACTCTTCCTTGACAAGAAGTTCAATGATTGTTCGTTGCACAAACTACAACTTGGTGTTCAGAATCTGAAAAGTCTCGAACTGTTGGAGAAAAAGTATTTGATCAATAACTTTTTTGAAGAATCCAAACTACATTTAATAAGTACTCTTTCATTTTCAATTTATTTGTTGTACTTTTATTTTTATTCAGTTTTATATAGAATGTTCTTTTATCCTTGGGGGTGAGGACGCATCTTTAAGACTACAAAGTTAAAAGACATTTTTATATATTCTACATATGATCCTTAAATTAAAAGTCTTCTTTATTTTTAAAATTTTCATATAAAATTAAAATTAGACCAATCTATATCCATCTTTTTTTTTATCTATACTACCTTAAAAGAATGAATTAATAACTTAAATGTTAAATTATTATAATACTCCCAACTTAAAACACCAAATGAAGTATATCTTCTATATTTTATATTGTATTATATTTATTTATGTGTATTATATTATATTATATTAAAGGCATACAAATTTTCACATTGAAGGGTTGTGACATTTTCGAAGCGTTATAACTTTTCTGATGAGTTGTGACATTTTTGAAGGGTAGTGACTTTTCTATAGGGTTGCGACTTTTCCGAAGAGTTGTGACTTTTTCGAAGGATTGCGACTTTTACAAAGAGTTATGACTTTTCCGATGAGTTCTGACCTTTCTAAAGGGTTGTGACTTTTCTAAAGGGTTGTGACTTCTTTTTTATAAGGCCACGAGCAATTTTTCATACACTACCCTTTGTTGGCTTTAAAAGAGGGCCTTCATCAAATTTTTAAACTACATTTTAAAAAATTATTATTATTATTATTATTATTATTATTATTATTATTATTATTATTAAAACACACAATTTAGTATATCTTCTACATTTTTTATGATAAGAAACAATATGCACATACTAATACTACACATTTTAAACTATAAATGGAGAGGTTTCCTCACATTTTTAAACTACAACTTTTTATGTTTTCTATTTTTCTTTTCTTAAAACCTCATGTTTGATTTACAAACATTGACAATCTCAAAGTTCAGTGAAATTAGAACACTCCATAACATGAATGTTAAATTAATCTAATACTCCAGCTAAAACATCCAATTTAGTATATCTCTATATTTTATATCAATATTAATTTATATTATATTATATTAAAAGTAAGAACACCTACAAAACAATAATAAAAAAAGTAATGCACTATGGGGAAGGGAGTAGAAAGTTTATTTAAGAGGTGTAACTAAGAGATTTTAAGAATGACTAATTTTTTATTTAGCAATATTCATATTATTTTTAAAAATAGTGTGGTACATGGTTTGATTTTCACGTGCAACGCACGTGCATCAAAACTAGTAAATATAATGTCATAAAATTATAAAACATTTGACCAAAAGATAATCTATCAAGCCTAAATTCAAAAAAAAAATAACTTTAAGAGATAATCTAGCAATACTCCTAAACAAATGAAATTGAATATATAACATAAGTTCTAAATTCAAAACAAAAAATTTAATATAATACTCTTATGTCAAATTTTTAACATAACATACATAAATATATATGATTTAAAAGAAAAAGAAATTACGTAATTCTATGACTTTATTCAACAATGAATTCTACTTTAATTTAAAAATTAGATCATACAAATAAAATTATACTAATGATTTTTTTTAGATAATATGAAAAATTGCATGCAATCACATGAAATAAATGTTGAGAATGAGAAAGAAAAGATATATAAATAATATAAAAAATTTAGAAAACATTAGAATAATAAAAATTAAAAATAATTTAAAATAATAAAAATAATAACTACATTAAAATGAAAAAAATAAAAATAAAAATAAAATGAATAAATTAAAAAGTAATCAGTTTATAATTACATCATGTAATTATCAATAATTCGCAGCCTCCCCATGTGAATTAGAGAGTGTAATTACCCCTTACCAATTATACCCAACCAGGTAATTACATGGTCAACCAAACAGGACAAACAATATAATTACTCTGAATTACTCCAAATCCAATTATTAGAATGACTTTCCAAACAAGCCCTTAAAGAGTTGAATGTCAATGGTTACTCAACTCAAAATTAATATAGTGATTATCAAAATCACTCAAAAAAATTTTATCTTTGGAAAGTCTTTTAATTTTGCCTAATCGATTTTATGGTCATCCAACCTTATTTAGCTAAATTTTAAAATCCAAGGTTATTTTAGTCGGCAATACAATTTTTGATATTTATTTAATGACATGATAGCTAAATTTTAACGAAAAAAATGTGTAAAAATGAAAATCAATATTTAGATGTAAATCCTACCTAATTCTTGAACCAAACCCCTAAATTGAATTGACGATATAAGAGACACCCTTATATTTAATGATTTTCAACTTAAGAATACAATAGTTATATGTATATGTTATTAAGGGCATTTCTAGTATTTAAAATGCTAGAAATTTGTAGAATCGTCGTATTCTTTTGTTAAAGTCGCAGACTCTTCTCCCTATTCCTTGCATCCATCAGACCACCCAGGTTTGATTTTTGTTACCAATCCTCTTAGTGAAAATGGAGAAAACTATTTCACTTGGAGATGAAATTTTTTTAACGCACTTCACTCTAAAAACAAGGCTGGATTTGTTAATGGAACCATTGAGAGACCGAAAGAGAACTCTCAGGATTTATAGTCATGGATACAGTGCAATGCCATTGTACTCTCATGGCTTACAAATGCAATTGCCAAGGAATTGCAGGGTAGCGCCGCACACATTGAAACTGCTAGAGAAATTTGGGTAGATCTGGAAGAACAATTTACCCAAGGAATTGCACCAAGATTTTATGAATTGAAGCATGCCATCGCCCTTTTGCAACAAGAGAGAGCTTCTATTTCATCCTATTACGATAAACAAAAGTCTGTTTGGGGTGAGTTGCAAGGTCTCATGCCAACTCCGTCTTGCACGTGTGGTTGTATTTGCGGTGCAGCAAAGAAGATGCAATCTATGAGTGAGGAGGAAAAGGTTTTTGATTTTCTAATGGGACTTGACGACACATATTCAACTGTACATTCTCAAATACTAAGTGTTGACTCATTGCCAAACTTAGGAAGAGTCTATGCTATCACGGCACAAGAAGAAAAGCAAAGATCTATTGTTGCAAATCGCATATCCACAGTTGAAGCAACTGCCTTGCTGACAAGAGAGGGTGAATAACGACAAAGAAAAGTTGAGGATGGGGTTCGACATCAATCTCCACCTTGCATACACTGTGGGAGAACTAATCACACAAAAGATTACTGCTACAGAGTGATTGGGTATCGTCTAGATTGGTGTAAACCTGACAAGAAAAATAACAAGTAAACCAATAATGATCAGATGCAATTTCGTGATCAAATGCAGTTTTGTGGGCATCAGAAAAATCAAAAGGAACCAAACGACTACCAGGTACGGCCCTTGCTGCAACTATTGAAGAGGCTATGTCACCAATTTCAGGTTTGACATATGCTCAACATCAACAACTATTATTATTGTTGGGCAACAATGGAACATCTACAAGTAACTCATCTGCGAGTATGACAACCTCTAATTTTTCATGTAAGACAAAAGAGGAGTGGATAATTGATACGGGTGCTACGAATCATATAACTCATGATATAAATTCTCTATCAAATAGGATAGTTCATACAACTTTACCACCAGTGCAAATCCCCAATGGTGATATGGTGAAAGTTCATGCCTTGGGCCAAGTGGCCATTGGAAAAAGATTAATCCTTGAGAAAGTTTTTGGAGTTCCTGATTTTTTTCTTTAATTTATTGTCAGTTAACAAATTAACAGATGACTTACAATGTGCAGAAACCTTTTATCCGGACTCTTTTGTGATTCAGGACTTACCTTCGAGGATGCTGATTGGAGTGGGTAGAGAGCGAAATAGCCTTTATTACTTGGAGTCGATGAAAGAGGGGCAAGCATTGATGGTGAAGAAGTCTGTTAGTGCAAGTTTTTGGCAGCGGCGATTGGGAATTTACCAATGAATCGTATTTCTCTAGTTCCTAGTTTATCTATTAGCTTTGATGAAAAGAAGACTATATTTTGTGATGCTTGTTGTAAGGCAAAACAAACATGATTATCTTTCCTTGCTAGTATGAATAAGACAGAACATGTTTTTGATTTAATACATTGTGACATTTGGGGACCATACAAGACGCAATCTCTTTCTGGGTCTCATTATTTCCTTACCATAGTTGATGATTTCAGTCGAGCTGCATGGTTTTTTCTCATGAAGAATAAATCATAAACTAAAGATTGTCTGTTGCAATTTTTTAATTGGGTAAACACGCAATTTAACTTGCGAGTCAAAATCCTACGAACACACAATGGCAAGAGTTTAAGCATGAGGATTTATTGTCATATTATTTTGATTATGGCATGGAGCGTCAAGGTAGTTGTACAGATACTCCACAACAAAATAGAGTAGTCGAGAGAAAACATAGACATCTATTGGAAGTGGCTCGTGCATTGTGATTTCAAGCGCACCTGCCTATCAAGTTTTGGGGAGAATGTGTCCTTACTGGAACATATTTAATTAACCGAATCTCTCTTTCTAGTCTTCAAAATATAGCCCTATATGAGAAACTACTTGGTAAAGTTTCGACATATGATCATTTGAGAAATTTTGGATGTCTTTGCTATGGACATCTGAATAGAAAGTCTCGAGATAAATTTTCTCCACGAGCAAAACCTGACCTTTTTTTTTAATATCCCAGCGGTCAAAAAGGATATAGATTTATGATCTCGAAGATAAAAGAATTTATGTTTCACGTGATGTACAATTTTTTGAAGACATTTATCCTTTTGAAGGCTCTCAAGAAGCAAAAATGATGTTGTGTATTGACTTTAGCTTAAGTCAACCTATTACATTTCATGAGCCATATGGACAAGAAACAAATTGCATAAGACATTGTGACACAAGTGAGAATTGTATTGTCATTGAGAATTCAGAAGTTCTATCCATAAGCATTTCTCCCCTACTAGTAACTTCACCAAGCCCTTATGCATCTTCTTCTCATGATTCTTCGGCTATTAATCCATCTACTACATCTAATAGCATTGATTCTACTGTCATTTCACTTGGCAAACGCTCGCGACAAGTCTCGCGTAAGTTGTCAGGTTATGATTATGTTTTGCCCCCTTCTCTTGCTCAGTTAAATGATTAGTCGCTCTCTCCCACTCCATCAGCCAACTCAATGGTACATCCTCTATCTCACTCTATTTCATATTATAAACTATCATCCAGTCACAATGCATTTTTGGCGGCCATCTCATCTGTTGATGAGCCAAAATCCTTTACTCAAGCAGTTAAGCACACACATTGGAAGAAGTTATGGCAAATGAAATTTCAACTTTGGAAGCCAATCATACTTGGACTTTACAAATTTTACCTCTAGGTAAACGGGCCATAGATTCAAAAATGGGTCTATAAAGTCAAGTACAAATCTGATGGAAGTATCGAACGCTACAAGGCGCGCTTAGTAGCGAAAGGATACACTCAGATTGAAGGGGTTGATTTTTATGAAACATTTGCACCTATTACAAAACTTGTCACTGTTCGTTGTCTGTTAGTGGTTGTTGCGGTTGGAAATTGGAAACTTCATCAATTGGACGTTAACAATGATTTTCTACATGGAGACTTGCATGAAGAAGTTTACATGAAGATTCCACAAGGCTATGCCAAACAGGGGGAGAAAAAATTTTGTCGATACAAAAATCATTGTATGGTCTTCATCAAGCATCTCGAAATTGGTATAATTAATTCACTACTTTTTTACTTTCTCTTGGTTACCGACAATCAAATGTAGACTATTCCTTGTTTACATTGTCCCACCCTGGAGGTTCCTTTGTAGTCATTCTTATATATGTGGATGATCTCATCATCACGGGAAATGATTCTGATTGCATATCCAAGTTGAAAGAGCATTTAAATGCAAAATTTCATATCAAGGATCTTGGAAAACTCTAATATATTTTCTTGGCATTGCAGTGGCAAGGTCACCGACAGGCATTGTACTAAGTCAACGTAAGTATGTACTTGATATTTTGGTAGAGAGTAAACTTACAGGTTGTAAGTTTGCTAGTTTCCCCATGGAGCAACAACATAAGCTTTCTCTTGATTTTGGAGAAATTTGTCATGATCCAGGACAAAATTGTCGTCTTGTCAGACGCTTGCTTTACCTCATCATCACTCGTCCAGATATTAGCTACGTTGTTCATGTATTTAGCCAATTTCTGCATGCGCCAAGGCAACCTCATTTGGAAGTTGCTTAATTATAGAGTCTTACACTATCTCAAAAGAAATCCAAGTCAAGGGATTCTATTACCTTCGAATAATTCACTATCTATAAAAGCTTACTGTGATGCGGATTGGGCAGGGTGTCCGATGACACGTCGATCAACTACAGGATACACTGTGTTTCTCAGTAAATCACCCATTTCTTGGAGATCTAAAAAACAAACGGTGGTGTCTCGTTCCTCTACTGAAGCTGAATATAGAGCTATGGCCACTAATACTAGTGCGATTTTTGGTTGCTTCGGCTTCTACAAGATCTTCAAGTAAAACATGCAACACCTATTTCTCTTTTTTGTCATAACCAAACTGCTATCCATATCGCCGCCAATCCTGTTTTTCATGAACGTACCAAGCACATAGAGATAGATTGTCACTTCATTCGATAATATGTACAATCAAAGATAATTATGACTCATCATATAGCTTCACAGAACCAATTGGCTGATATACTCAAAAAGGCTCTTAGTCATGACTAGTTTCATAAGTTGTTGGGCAAGTTGGACATTTCCACAATTCATGTTCCAACTTGAGGGGGAGTATTGGAAGATCTTATGTGATTGCGATCTTATGTGATTGCGCAATCAAATGATATGTTTCCTTAGATATATAAATTAGAATATTTGTAATTAAATGTAAATAGGGGTGTACATGACCGGGTTGGTTCGGGTTTTTCAAATATCATACCAAATCATTTGTGTAAAAAATATTAATTTATAAACCAAACCAAACTAATAAAATTCGGATTTTTTTGGGTTTTTCAACCTCAGATTGGTTCGGGTTTTTCAAATACCAAACCAAACCATTGTGTTGATTTTTTATTAAATTTATAAATTAAACCAAACTAATAAACCTCAGATTTTTTCAGATTTTTGGATTTTTCTATAAAGTTTGCATACAAACATATAATTAACTTGTGCTCTAAATATTTCTGTAGTCCAACCAAAATACAATTATCTAAGGTGTTTCTTAAGAAAATAACACAAAATATGAGATGAGTACTGATGACACTAAAATATTCAAAAAAAAATAATAAGAAATCATCATATAAAATAAATATTGCAAAGTCATAATGAAAATGATTATAATTTAAAAGTACTAAATTATGCTAAAATAAGTTTAACTAGTATTAGTTACATTACTAAATATTTAAGGAAAATTAAAATTAGATTATGTATTTTAATTGTCTAAACCAATGTAAAATTAAAGAACAAATATTTAATATTATTGTCATTCTTAGTGTTGAATTGATTTTCTTTTTGCATTAGTATTAATTTGATTTTGATTTAAGTTTTATTATAATTATCAACATCTATGAACTATAATCTTTATTAGACCATTCCGAATTCTAAGT
>JAJOOR010021605.1:0-17808 GCA_036250505.1 Solanum acaule | reverse complement strand
AAAGAACATTTATAATTATTTCAATATAAATAAAAAGAAAATTAAATTATAAAAGAAATTTAGGAAAATGAATAAAGGGATAATTTTGTCATTTAGGGATTTTATCCAAGGTTTAACAAACCATGGATTAGTTATCCCTCCATTTACTAGGGATAAAATAAGACCATATATAAGGTATAAGCAATCCATGGATTAAATAAAATAATGCAACCAAACAATGTATTAGATGGATTAAATTTTAATCCATGGACTATTCTATTTAATACCTCCTACCAAACGAGTCCTTAGTGCACTATACTGCCCAAATATACTCAATAAGTATCATTGATTGATGTTGAGTCTCCAATGTACCCTTTTCTTTGTTTCAAGTGATCATAAAACAAGGAGAACCCACCATTTGATGGTGGGATAATTGTGATTCTTCCGCTTTTAGCTAGTTATAGATATTGAGTTTAAGTTATGAAAATAAAAAAAAACCTTGCTAATTAAAAGTGTTTTCCCCTTTTCTAAAACCCACACACGTTAATTTGGATTAATCGAATCAATATTATCATGATACCAAATGGTTTAAGTAAAAAGAACCATTTTCTTTTATCTTTTTAATCATATTCTTCACACATATATAAGAGCAAATATTCATGTGATACAAAATTATTTTTACTCGAAAAGAAAAATAGATACGAAGGTATATAATAACCAACACTTTTATTTATGTTGACAAATATTTATTCGCACTCGATAAATATTTATTCATTGGTTTAATTAAGCTCAAGTAAATCTTGCTATCCTTAGATGTTTCCATTAGTTTATCAAAACACTCGAAATTCAAGAAAGCACAATCATGGGCTTCTATAATGGGCTATTCACATTAGGGCCCAATATCTTATATTTGGGCCACTATGCATGAACTAGTCAAATATATATATTTCTATATATTATTTGTGATATACAAAAAAAATATATACATATTTTATATAATTAATGTATTTTTTTTTAACAATTGTAACAATTGTTGGTTGAACGACCAAATATATAAAAAAAACTCATAAATAAAACTTACTAGGATAAAATTCATTTTAATCTCACCAAATTTAAAGGTGGACACTATACGAAATACCAATGTACCTCTAATGCTGCATAGAAATGGAGATAACAATATAAAGTAATTAATAGTTCAATACTAGTTCTTTTTTCGATTAATACTTTTTCATGTCTAGTGTAATAGTTACATACTCAGTGAAATTTTATAAAGTGAGGTCTGGGAGGGTAAAGTGTAAGCAGATTTTATCATTATTTCGTGGAAATAGAGAGATTGTTTTCGAAAAACTCTCAGTTCACGTGCATCCAACCAAAGTAACAAAAAAAAAAAGCAATGAAAGAAAACATAATAAGAAAAACATTGTAGAGTCTACAAGAGAAAAATAATAACATCAGAATTATGTGATAATCGACATTCAATATACAACATATGGCAAAAACTACAGAGTACGACTAGTTCTACAACAGACACTAGACCTACATACGACAAGACAACACTATATAATATAATATAATTTATTTATGATTAAGTGATATACATATGCCTTGCATTTATTGATTTGATATAAACATTAAGAAGCATATTATCGTTGCGGGAATGAAAGTTTTTTTTTTTAATGAAAAGACTTGATCAAATTAAAATAATTGGGTTTCCATGTTGATTTGACTCTTGAACTAAAGTACATTAGTAAAAAACCTGAGGGGAAAAAGTGGTCCATTAGAAAAAGTTCAAGGGCCTTTAGTACAATTTTACACCTTTTCAAACGTCGTCGTTTTTAAGTTTATGAATCTCTTTCTTCAATCTCAACTTCTTCTTCCCAAAACCACATAGATCAGATTCAAACTCCCAATCTCTCTCTACAATGGATCCAAAATCTTCTTACAAATTCATCTTTCTATTACTTCTCTCACTCTTCCTGCATTCTAAGGTATTTTTTAATATTTTTTTGGTTACTGGATCGATGATTGTATTGTAAATTTGTGAATTTGATGTTTGAATCTTGAAATTTGATCCAGGTTGCTGATGGAACCTCTTCAGTGTTTTTCCTAGACAACCCATCTCACCGTTACTTCCGTTCTCCTTCTTCCGATGCTTCTTCTAAGGTATTTCGACTTTTTAACCATCTGGGTGTTTCTTCAATTGTAAGATTTTTTGTTCTGTTGTGATTGGTTAGTTGTTGAATATCGAGATTGGGGAGCTTTAGAACAATATAATGACCATTTGGTAACGTGGGGTTGTTGTAATTAGGATTAAAGATGTGAACTTGTAGTAGATATGTGAATTGAAAGCTTAGCAACTGCCATTACTGGTTTGGAGCTAAATGCCAAAGATATTGCAAGTCAATTAGTTTGAGATTGGGGAGCTTAAGATCAATATAATGACCATTTGGGAACGTGGGGTTTATTGTAATTTGAATTAAAGATGTGATTTTGATAGTACATATGTGAGTAAAAAGCGTAGAAATTTTGGTTAGTGATTTGGAGCTAAATGTCAAAGATATTGTGAGTCAACTAGTTTAAGATTGGGGAGCTTAAGAACAATATAATGACCATTTGGGTTGTTGTATTAGGATGAAAGAGGTGATTTTGATTGTAGATATGTGAAATGAAAGATTAGCAAGTTCGGTTACTGATTTGGAGCTAAATGTCGAGCAATATTGCAAGTCAACTAGTTTGAGATTGAGGTGTAGTTGAATATACCTGTGTGTGGTTGATTTTAAGACAAATTATTTAGTATTAGCTCGAATAGAGCAGAATGGTTTACATGATTCATATGGTTGGTACCAACTATCTTGGAATTGAAGTGATTTGATAGTAGATATGTGAATAGAAAGCTTAGCAGCTTCAATTTCTGATTTGGAGCTAAATTTTGAAAGATATTGCAAGTCAACTAGTTTGGGATTGAGGTATAGTTGAATATAAGTGTGTGTGCCTTGTGTGTTTGATTTTAAGACAAATTATTTAGTTTGGGGTAGAGAAGAACGGTTTAGATGGTTCATATAGTTGGCTCCAACTATTTTGGAATTGAGGCGTAGTTGATTGCAACTTGCAAGTCAACTTACGTAAAAACACTGGATTAGTGATTGATTTAGTTGTTTCCTCTGGCTTATTTTAACTTGGCTATCTGAAATTCCATCGGCCGTGGCTGGCTGATCCTAAAACAGCATTAACATCCAGTGGAGATTTGTGAGTAAAAGGTTGAGATAAAATGGAGATTCTGGTCAAGATTATATGCCTTCAGCAATGATTAAAATGTTTTCCCTAAGAAGCATCATGAAGGTTACCCTCCTTCAGCAGATTGTTTTCTGTGTACATAACCATATATTCATGATATTCACATGGTGGGTAACATGTGTTAACTCAAAGTAAATGATTTAATGTTGAGAGCTTATAGAGCGCTCGTGTGGACTAACCTTCAAGATCCACTATTCTAGCCTTGTCCATCGTTTGTGTTTGGATATACTTGCATAAGCTAGTAATTTTGACTTTTGAGCATAATTTTAGGAGTACCCCGTTATCAATATTCATGAAGACGCTGACACAGCAAGACTTTTAAGATAGCGTAATCACGTTATAAAGTTTCAGTTTAATGATAAGACAAACTGAGATCAAATACACAGACTCCAATGCCAGAAGGCTCCTGCCTAGGCAGGCAATGGGGAAGGCGAATATAGACAGCCTTACCTCATTGGAGAAGCTGCCTCCAAGATTCGAATCCTGGTCGCCGACACAAATTTATACTGCTTCTACATTGTTCCGAGGTTTGCTTTTGACATGTGAACATCAAATACACCCAAAAAAAACAGCCTCTCTAATGCACCCAAGGGTGTGGCCTAGAGGTCAATGAAGTGGTTGAGACCATGAGGTCTCATGTTCAATTCCCAGTGGAGACAAAAAACACTAGGTGATTCTTCCCATCAGTTCTAGCCTTAGTGGACAGAGTTAGTTGGTACCTCCTGCTGCTGGTGGGAGGTGGCAAGTGTCCCGTGGAATTAGTCGAGGTGCGCTAAAGCTGCCCCGGACACCACAGTCATAAATAAATTAAAACAGCCTCTCTGACTAATATTTTAATATTCCACTTCAATTATTATGTTCAGACTCTGGGAATAGGTATTATTATCTACACAGCAAGACATTGCCTCCGTAGTTTCTAACAATCTGAGTCGTCAAACAACTTGACAATATGACATTACAAGTTCCTCTAGATATTTTGTTTGAAGTTAGACATCCATTTTTAAAATTTACTGTAGTCTAATTATTTTTAATTGACTAACTGCATAATTGTCTTTTGGTCACAGATAAGTTCCTTGTCTCTTTCCGAAGTTGGTGCTACTGTATCAGTCTTGCTTGGTTTTGCACCTCCTGCTACTCTTTCCTCTGCCAGTTCATCAAAGGTAGGAAAGATGAATCATTTATTAGCTAATGTTTTGACTTTAAAGCGAAATATACATCATCAAATATCCATTGGTTGCAGTTGAATGAGGTACTCGTACCAAATCCATTTGATAGGCCGGGTTCTGTCCTCATCCTAGAAGTTACAGGAGCTGAAGGTATGCAAGCTGGAATAAGATAAAGAACATACTAATTGGACATTCTAGTGTCTTTTAATCTTCTATCTGGTGATTATATAAGATTGTGCTTATTGATGCCCATTTGTTGTAATAGGTGTTTCTTTTGAGGCCCTTAGAAGCAATGTAGTAAACGGAAATAGAGCTGACATTCAACTTCCAGGTTGTTGTCTTTTACTCTTATACATGTTGTAAGGTGTTTTACTAGATTGATATGTTAATTACTCATAAAAAAGGAGAATTAGATTGGTTTATGTCTAATTAATGTGACATGTATGCAGATGCAGATAAAGTTTCTCTTTTCTCATTGGATGAACCAACAACAGATGCGGAATATTCAGACAAAGAACTAAGTGAATTTGTGAGCGTCTGTTAGCAGTTGCATTGCATGATTATCTTTTCACATTGAATAACTTCAAGGTCATGCAACTCATGAGAGGTTTGATATTTGTAAGCAGGCATCATGGTTGAGTGGTTCATATGTGAATGGAGAGCTGACAATCTCCTCGGATGATGACGCTAATTTGAAATTTCAATTGTCAAAGGTACTTTTTGAGGCTTAACAACCTATACTATGACTTCTTTTTGTATTGTTCTTTCCTATTAGGCCTATATTGATTGTCCTTTTTTACTTCCGGCACAGGAAGCAGATAGGGAGTTTGTAACAAGTCTTGTTTCACTCACCCATAAGATTCAAAGAGCAATGGAGACGCACCAAGATTTGTCTGGAGCTGTGCACCATCCATCTGAGCTAATTTCTGGAAAATTTGATGGCCTTAAGGTTACATTTGAATCCTGAATTTACTTCAAGATATAATTTTTCCTTTACCCCAAATTAAGCTTTAGTACATACATGATATCTCTCGTATATTTTAAACTATAGATTATGAACAATGATCTTTCTCTCTTTGCCTTCTCCAATTTCAGTCAGGTTCTGTACTAATGCATTTTTTGTCCCTTTTGTCTCTAATTAACCCTAATTTCCAACCTCTCTCTTGCTGTACTGGACTGCTGTATATCATATTACCATAGTTTCTGATGTACTAACTGTTCCTTGAATATTGATGATAACCTTGACTTCTAATTACTGATGTTTAAGCTCATCACCTCTCATTAGTTAATTGTTCTGTTTTGGTTTGAAGGATCCGTCAATAATTACAGAAGTTGCAGCTGAACTCATCACCCCTATAAGAAAAGATTAAGAAAAGATTAAACCAGTTCCATATGATCATTACAACAACATACCCAATGTAATCCCACAAGTGGGGTAAACAAGATATGGTAGGGGAGATAGTAGATCTAGTTGATTTTATAGGAAACTTGTAAAATCTGTTTTGCCCTTGAAGGGGGTGTTCCCACCACTTGTGGGATGTAAGTTTCCACGTCATCATCCCCTGGATGATGATTTTTCTGATTATAAAGTTACCCTTCTCTAAAAAAAAATAAAAAATTCCACGAATAGGATATGGAAAAGGTAGGATGTACATAGACCTTACTCCTCTACTGTTGTGGGGTAGAGAGGTTTTGCATAGATCCTCGGCTCAAAAGAATGTAGATAAAACATGATAGAAAGGAAAATAATGACAACAAAATAGCAAGATAAATAGAGCAAATGAAGTAACAGGTAATAGTGAGAATTGAAGAACGCATTACCAAAACAGGCTAAGAAAAAATTAATGGTAACAAAGTGGCAAGATAAACACAAACAATGAAACAACAAGTAACAAATAAATAAAAACAAAGTAAATGTTACTATGCAAGTACTAGATAGTAATACTAATAATGAGAGACTAGTCCCCTGATTCTCCCATATAAAAGTGCTACAACACTCTGCTACCTACTAACCTTCTACCCTAATCCTTGACCTACAAACCTTCCTTTCTAGGGTCATGTTTTCAGTAAAGTTGGACGTGTGCCATGCAGTTCCAGATAATCATTAATGTCTGTCATTTGTCTGGAAAAGGAAAATTCTTTTCCTATATTGGTGGTAATCTGAAATATTTGACCTCACTTAAGATACATAGACGAGGCGAACATGAAACATGTTATACAGGCCATACCAGCTCAATTAATCTTTTGATTTCTTGTAGGCTCTCAAAGAGCAGTATGGAGCAGAAGGTGTTGTGAAAGGAACTAAATTGTTCAGTATTGTGATGTCGAAGATGTTTGATTCCTTAACTGAAGCCTATAAAGGTTGGATTTTGTTCTCTGATTTTGACAAATTTGATACAACTTTTAGCAGCTTCAGCGATCTCTGAATCTGCATTTGGTTATGTAACAAGAGTTGAATTTACCCATCTAGTGTATTCTTGAAACTGAGGCTGCGTTTCATGAAAGCACTTGAACTTCTTAAATGGAAAAAATTTGTGCAGTAATTAAGAGAAGAATGTGTTCCTTTATTTCTTCCTTTCTGATTTATGTTAAACTCAACTCGGTATTACTCATGCAGGTCAAATTGTTGGAGTCATTGTCTGTAATGAAACACCTTCAGTAGCAGAGCCATTATTTGACGTCGTTTTCACTTCTCAACCATCTGCCCGCTGGCTGGAGGAAACACAAACTTCACCTAGTTCAACTGCTATTGAAGAAATTATATTGGTTAGACGAACCGTTGCATGGATTACAGGACTCTTGCTTATAATTGCCACTCTATTAGGAGTAAGTTTTGCTGACCAAATACATTTCAGTGCTTCAATTTTCAGAATTGAAAGAACTGTTGCACATTTGTTATAGCTGACCATGCATGGGATTAACTATAAGTATAGCAATCTAAGGATACATGACACTTACAGATGGACCAGGCTGATAGTTATAGAACAGAAATATAGATATTTCTAGGTTGTTTTCTATGATATGTACTTCATCAAAGAAAGAAGTCCACTTTATTTAGATGGGCTTAAAATTCTTTTTAGTCAAATCCACCCCGAAGAGGGTTGAAGTGATTGTTGAGTTCTTCTCCTCCAGCCTTTGGACCTCTCGGGAGCTGTCATAAGGTACTGAAGTTTCTCAGGAGATATAATGGGGCACTGAGGTTTCCAGCAGTAGAGCGAGGCTTGGTTTGGGGAAGGCAGTGGCCTTTTCTCCGTTAGTCGAGAAAATAGTGCTCTAGTTTTAGCTTTTGACAATTGCACCCCATTAGGTAGTGACTTGGTGACTCCTCTGCCTAAGCTGATGAATAAATATAGAACAACAGTTTTAGCAGAAGAGAAAGCAGTGTTGTCATACATGTGGAAATGCAGAAGTGAATAAGTTTGTCAAGCATTTACTGTTGCTTTAGATGGGCTTCCAAGTCCTGTAGGTTCTGAATAATTGCACCAAGAGTTTCCTTTTTCTTAGAAAGCATATGTATAGTTTCCTTTGTCATAGATTATCTTCAATCTCGGACGTGATTTGTAGGGTGGGGATGATTATATTTCTTTATTTTTAGCGCTCTTCTATAACATGTTATCATGTCGTCTTCTCGTTTTACCTTGTACATTGTTTTTCTGCAACTCATTGCATCTCTAAATGAATGCAGATCTACTTTCTCCTCAACATGCCACTTACAAGGGACACCCTTCTCTATTCTAACGTGAAGCTCGACTAGAATTCTACAGCTGCATTAAACGTCGGGACATCAATGGTGCAATCTGCCCATGATATTGTACAATTGTGATTCTCTCATTTCCTGTTGTTTAAATTATATTGCCATTGCCAAATATCAACTTATAGCTGTAATAAAGCTGGTTTTGCCTACCGGGGATTTTCACGACACTAGCTGTTTGTATTGTAGCAAATATATGGGTAATTATTCATGGAAGTAAATGAGGAGGAACTGTTGAAGTGAAAAAGGGGCTGAGGAAACAGATTGTGTTTTTGCTTGTGTATTCATTTAGATTCTGGTATTATGCTCTTTATATTTGTTTGTATTCCAAAAGTTTAACAATGGAATATCGTCTGCTTCAATAATTTTGTCGATGAATAAGATTTCGAATTTGGATCATCTGGATTCTGGTGCATTGCAATATTTTGAACACCGTTTACTCGCTTCAGAACAATTTTAGACTTTTAGATAAGATGTTTGATGTTTAAGTCGTTGAAGTTTAGGCAAAAATGATTTGATCTTCGATCATATGTACTTGAATTTCAAGCAAACATGATTCTACTAAGGCAACTTAAGTACTTAATACCAACATCGGTTGTGGTGCACTGATAGGAGTGTTTCATCCTTAATCAGAGGTCTTGGGTTCAAACCCTAGGTATGGAGAAAATTTTGTTGGGAATGTCACCTCCGAATGGACCCTGCAGAACTTTCTTTCCATTTGTCCTAGCTTTTGACCGAGAGAGTTACCTGGTACCCGTTATTTGTGGAATTAATCGAGGTGAACTTTCTTTCCATTTGGCCTAGCTTTGACGGAGAGAGTTATTATTTGTGGGAGGTGGAATTAATCGAGGTGTACAAAAGCTGACCCGAACATCACAATCAACATTTTTTTGGTTTGAAAGACGATTATCCACACTGATGAGCCAGGATTGAACACATAATGAAGAAACATTTTTTTTATTTGAAGGACGATTATCCACACCGATGAGCCAGGATTGAACGCATAATGAAGAAACACGACATATAACTTGAAATAAATCGGGGCATTACAGCATAATACACTGTTTAGCTTCCCGCCAGCTAAAAATATCTCTAATTAGTTTTTTCATATAAATAAATAAAAAACCGTTAAAACTGAACAAAAAAAAAATCTGTTAACAGGTTTCACATCCATGGCGTCTTCACTACCACTGAGTTTTCATATCTTCACCTCAAATCTCCATAACAACAACACTTACACACCTAAATTCTTCTCTCTAAAAAACTCCTCGGCATCCTTTTCTGTATCTCACGTTTGCTACAGTGTTTCGCCGGAACGGGAGGAGTCGCGGTGGTTAAGGGAGGAGCAGCGGTGGTTGAGGGAGGAGCAACGGTGGTTAAGAGAAGAGAGAAGGTGGGAAGCGGAGCGAGAAGCTTTGTTGGTTCAAATTCGGGAGTTACAGCTTCGTGTTAAGGAGCTTGAGAGTAGTAGGGATTCGCTTCTTCCAGAAGCTACTTCTGTAACGGAGACGGTAGCTAATATTGCTAAGTTATTGCAGGTGCGGTACATGGATGACGGATCTATTTGAATTTGGGAAGAACAAATTGTTGATTGACTTGTGCGTACTAACTAAATGCCCTAAAAATGGAAATGAATTGAAATCATCAAATTTGTGTATAATTTGATTTGGATTATTACACCTGATTTAGTTTAGTTTCTTATTAATCGGTTTTCCTAATTGCAGTTTGAGCTTCAGTTGAATTGATTATTCAGTATTGAGCTAAATTTTTGGTTTAATAAGGGCCTCTAGTAGCAACAACAACACTGGAAAAGTGATTTATTTTCGTAGTTCGGAGTCGGAAAAGATGAGAGTAGGCTCACTAGTCTATCATTGTATAATTAAAATGTGAATGTCTAAATTGCTAAGTGTACTCTTTAGATGTGTGATCATGTTTACTGAACTATATTAGTGTCAAAATTTATGATTTTGAGGCTTTTGGTGTTCTTCTCTTTTGTACTTTTAGAAATTCAGCTTGGAAAATGTTTCCCTTTCTTTAAATCAAAGTTTTACAAGTTCATGAGTTTCTGAGATTAGTAAATGATTATGTTTAGGTAATTTGTTTGTTTGATTCACAGATGCTGGTAAATTTGTTACTTTTGCTTTGAGAATTTAAGGAAAACAAACACAAATAAAAATAAAAAATTCTATTCATTGGTAAGCTTTTTCTTTTTTGGTAAATTGGTACTAGAAGTTTTTAAACAGTTCTATAACCAGTGCATACATGAAAACCTTATTTTTATGTTTATGTTTCTTTTTTGGTTTTCCAGCTGCTGAAGGAGGGGGAGGGGGGAAAGAATGTAACTGTGATTGCAGAAACTGGATCGATTGCGTTGCCATTAGTTTTAGAAGCAGCAAAGCAAAATGAGGTTGTTGTCAAGGAAGCACCACAACAAGAGAAGGTGATCAGGGAAGTTCCTAAAGAGTCAGAAGGAGAGGGTAACAAAGCCAAGAAGAAGCGGACTTTGAAAAAGGGATCTGAAGGAGATGAAGTTCGACTGCTGCAGGTCTGCTAACTTAGAGTCACCATGTCTTTTTATCACATTAACTTGGTTAAATCAACTCTCCTGCTTGTTTGATTGATTCTTTGTTTTCTATTTTGTATTTTGACATATACCAGATGCATGACATAACTTGATGAAGTTTTCAATTTAAAGACAGTACCAAAATAAAATGTGATCTTAAAAGAACTCGCTGAGAATCTGGACGTAATGAAAACTACGTGGAAACTGTGTAATGAATTTTGATAAGAGATTTGCAAGAAATTGTTCTTGGTACAGCTGCTGAAAACCTATTATGGGTCAACCTGTAAATTTGAACCCAATTGTTCATTTACTCTATACTTGCAATTTATTCTTCCGTCAGCAGAGCTTGTCTGTCACGTGATCTTCACGTGACAAGTTTCCTTCCAACATGAACAGACTGGTAGTCCTTGTACCATTGTCACCAAGTAGTCCAAGAGTACCCAGGACTTCATGCACTTGCCGGAAACTTGGATTGTGTAAATTCAGACTTCCTTTATCCCTGTGTGTTGTGAACTTCATGCACTTGCCGGAAACTTGGATTGTGTTGGATCGCATAAGCACATATGTAATGGTTCATTTACATTGATTAGTTCTGGATTTGCTTTTTACTTTTGCAGTTCTCTCTCCTTTGTGGGTCTTTATACTTCTACTTAAATACATCCCTTAATCCATTTGCCCTTTTCAGGAACAATTGTTAAAATTGGGCTTTTATTGTGGTGAGGAAGATATGGAATTCTCCAGCTTCTCTAGTGGGACTGAGCGTGCTGTGAAAACTTGGCAGGTTTGTTTCCAATTTGTAAACAGGAAAGTCTCATATTATGTTTGTCTTTGCTGTGGGTAAAATACAGATGATTCATATTTCTCTGTTATCCATCTGAGCAGGCTTCATCTGATTTACGAGAAGATGGCATTATGACTTCTGAACTTCTTGAAAAATTATATATGGTACAAAATAGTGACAGAGTGAAGGAAAATCCCAAACAACAAGATGGAACTGAAGCTAAGGTGTGTTATCCCTTTTGTCAATACTTATATCTTGCTCTCCGCCTCTCCCTACAAATTTCGAACTTGAACCTGTTACTCATAGCAGATGTTTGGTTTACCTTTGTTTTTTTTTCTTTTAACAAAAAAATCTTTGAGTGGAGAGGTTTATCTGACATCATTCCAGAATAGAAGCTGTGGCCCTATCTGGTCTTGTATGAGTGCTTTCTTCCATGAGACTGTTTCACCATTGTTTCTTGATATGTCATTCATAGAGAATCTTGGAAAGAGATACGTATTACAAACTCCTAATATGATATAAATCAAGGAATAGGAAAAATGAAATTTCAGTAGTTGCATGGTCATACTATATAAGTCTTTATGACTTAAATTATGCATTTTTCTATCAAGGAAGGTAATAAAACAGACCCATTAGTTGCCTTGACAAATCATATCTGCATGGAATTAACCATTATTTGGGACCAGTTGAACCTCGTTTTTTCCCACTGTAGTTAATTGTAATGCCATTGACATTGTCCATACCAAAAGTTGGTTATGAAACTTTGGACGCGTGTATTATACTTGATAGTGAATCTCTCCTGCTAACAAACTGTCTGCTAATTTAAGGACATTTGGGGTGTGCCATGAAGTTTTGAAATGGCTGAGGCACTGACCACAAGTCCACAAGTATTAAATTTGGAACACTTTCATTACAATGATATCATTAGTGTGGGTTTCCAATGTCAGTTGTAATTCAGATTCATCCTAGATAAAACATAAGTAATCTCGATTAGTTTAGTTTACTATAATCTGATGTTGTTCTTTCCACCTCAGACTAGTGCAAATGGTGCACCAATTGCATCTATCATGGAAATAGAGGAAGTTCAGCAGACAATTGTCAAAGAAGATGGTGTATCTGAAACTGAGGTTTCACATCATCGAGTCTTTCTCCTCGGAGAGAACCGATGGGAAGAACCTTCCAGACTTTCTGCAAGTAAGAAACCAGCAGAGACTACTAGTGGCAGTACCACCACGAAGTGTATTACTTGTCGTGGAGAGGGTCGCGTATTATGCATGGGTATATATTATGCCCCTTCTCTTGTCTTTGTATCTTAATTAGTACTAAGTATTGAAGAACATGAAGGATTATAGTCAAACATTGAGGGTAAATGTGTTTTGTGCAGAATGTGATGGGACTGGTGAACCAAACATTGAGGAACAGGTTAGAGGACTCTGAAAGCTTTTTACCATAACTGTACTTTTTTTATAGCATTATATAATTCTTCAAGTATTTGGTTGAGAAACTTATGTTGGAATGTGTTGCAGTTTATGGAATGGATAGATGAAGGAATGAAGTGTCCTTATTGTGAAGGCCATGGATTCATAACTTGTGATGTTTGTCAAGGCAAAAAGATAATGCAAGCTTAGTTTTCTACTTTTGATTCTTCACCTTTGAAGATAGATAGACCAGAGGTAAATTGTATACGTGAAAATTTGAGACAAAAGTTCACAAAGACAATAAAAAATGATTTTCATGAGTATCGAAGATTATACCGATGCTAAAGCTGTAGATTATGTTACGTTTAAGTACATTTTGGTACTCAAACATATCTTTATGATTGAAAAATCTTCTATTCCGTGTCGAGTAAAACTAAGACAAACAAATTGAAAAGGCAAGTACAATAACAGCATTCTCACAACTAAGACCTGCTGAGGGTAAAGTGTACCCTACCTCATGGAGGTAGAGAGACTATTTCCGAAAGACACTCAACTCAGATTGGGGAGTACAATATCAAAACCAAATCACTGCTTGAAGCTTGCTGCTAGTACAATTATCAAATGACCCAAGCTACTTTTTATTCAACATGCAGATATTACTATTGCCAACATTTCCCTGTTGGTCCGTATTCAAAACCACAAAAACAAATCGCACCATGTAGCTAATACTATGAAGAGGGGTTGTAAATACTGAATGTAGGTGTTCTTTTTTTCCTCATGAAATCACCCTTTTTTAATGTGGTAGTACGGTTTTTTCACATCTTTGGTTCCTCAGAGGTTTGTCTTTGGTTTGTTCGAAGAAATGCGCTTCGACTCTGAACGCATGGTCACAAACTCTTCTGCGGCAGAAGGATGTATTCCCACCTGGGGTAATAAATAAGGAACATAAATGAAATACGATATATATACATATATCTTGGTTAGAGAAAGCAGAAAACCAAAACCAAAACAAAAACAAGAATCAACTCACTATAAGATCTTCTATGTCACCATTCTTTAGTGACGAGGAGTTGAGGATTCAGCCTATAGGGTAATCATTCTATGGAGTAGGTTTTACTTTCTTTCTTTTTTTTTTGGAAAATGTAACAAATACTATTCACAAAAGCATATCCCAAATTTATCCGTGGACGGAATCTATGAAATCAAGTATTCACTCTGTTTTGTTTTACTGCAATGCTCTTAGTACTTGGCCTTTTAGGAAGAAATTGTAAAAGTAACATAAGACTTACTGTACTGTCAAATTGCTCCTTGGTTGCTCCACACTTTAGTGCAACGGCAAAGCCCTGTGTTGGAGGAACGAAGAAATTTTATCAATCATGATCATGATGTAGAAACCTTAGAATGATGGTAGAAGGAAGAAATTCACGAGGGGCACTAAGAATGAAAATTTTAAAGCTAATCTGTCATCCAGGAAGAAGACATTATTATTGTTACTCGATTCATTATTTTGTTTACTCAAATTAAACTTGGGGAGAAAAAACGCTGGAGATTTTATGTTCCCTTTTGGGGGCCAATAGCTGGAGGAAGGGTAGCTAAGCATAGCTAAAATTGTGCATGCTGGGAAGTAAAAATGCAGGGAAGAATGAAGACAAGTGAGGGATAATCTAATATTAAGGGCCTTACCACCTGTAACCATGAGGTTCTAGAGGTTGGTGTCAGGAAGCAAAGTTGGGACTCCTGAGTAGGGGGGTTTCAGGGGTGAGGATTATCATACCTATGGGACAAGAAGGATGCGGAAGAGAATGAAGTCTTACACGGAATGCATAGAAAAGAAATTGACTACAAAGATGACAAAGGCAGTGGGGCACAACGTTCAAAAAATGAAATAAGGCATTCAGCAAAGATGTGTGAATAATGAAAACTTAAAATGGAAATTGGATTTCAGCATTGCTTGAGAGACGCTAAATGATGGAGGCTGTTAAACATTATTATGCAACAAAAATGATGCCACCCTCAAAGATGCTGAAAATTAGTTGGAGCAGTCATATTCTGCCATTAAGACTCAGATGCACCAACTACATGGCATAATACTCAAATTATTCACAGTTGAGAATCTCATTATAGCACTCATGAAGAGGCAATATAAAAGGTTAAAATTAACACAAACATAGAAAAGGCAAGTGTACAAGCAAATTATACTCAGCGCTGAAGCAGAAAATACATGCCTGCATGATTTCAGGTGCATCTGGACCGCACATGGATGCCCCTAAAACTTTATCCGTCTGGGCATCAACAAGAAGCTTCATTACTGACTTCTCTGTTCGTCTGTTACAGTATGAATGTTGTGAATTAGTTGCCACAATTCTACTTTTTATTGGTGTGATCAATTCGTAAATACGAAAAACTGCTCAAGAATCAATACATAACATGACTCCAAGATTAAACACCGCAGTCGTTCAATCACAGGAATGCTACATACAAGAAATCAGTAATCATCAAATATCCAGTACTCATCAAATATGCTGATATTGGAAACATTTTGAACAAATAAAAAGATAGAGAAAAGAAAAATCTCCCCTCCATTGTAGCTTAAGCTTACGTGCACACACAAGAATCATGGAGGGCCAGTGAATTGATTTACGAGCCAGGTAAAGAAGAATTAGCTGTACTATTGGGTACACATTTAGGGGCAACCTACTGACAACAAATCAAAAAGTAATTTGGTTGGTACCCAGAAATAGTGTTCTTCATTGGATTGAATGATGATGTGTAAACTGAAACTTCTCCATTTACTTGCTCTGTGGCCTGTTCTTCGCTGAACCCCACAACAGAGAGAGGCGGGATGCTGTCCAGCAAAAATAATATACTTGTTATTCATTCAACCAAAAATTTCAAACAAGATATTAATCATGTGATTAACCTCAAAGAAATACTTTCTACCAGGTATGGGCTTACTTCACAACATCAAAGCAATTAATTTCAGAAGTTTGATAAGAAAATGAGAACTGATAAAAAAAAAGCACCCATCCACACTACAGAGCTAAAGTAACTGCCACTAATGGTTTTTATTGACAATTTGCTTCTCTAGATAATTTGGTATCACTTAAGCAATTCACCCCCACACTTCATAAAATCGTCAACTTCATTGTCTAGTTTTCATCAATTGACATCAACTTGGGTCCAACTCAACTCCCAAAGCTAACTCAAGAGTTAAGGACCGTCCAAGATATAAAGAGACTACAGTTCATATACTCAATCCACATGGGACACTTCAACACCATCAATGCTTTGTACTGGATATCTAGGATGTGGATTACATAACTTGGGGTCCAACATTGGGAAACACAACAGGGATTGGTCTGATATTGTTATGATAGCAAGAAAATGGACCTTAGGCCTAACTCAACCCCCAGACTATAGTTCATATCCTCAATCCAAGTGGGACACTCCAACAACATCAATGCTTTGTACTGGATATCTAGGATGTGGATAACATAACTTGGGGTCCAACATTGGGAAACACAACAGGGATTGATCTGATATAGTTATGATAGCAAGAAAATGGACCTTAGGCCTAACTCAACCCCCAAAACTAGCTCAGGAAGTGAGTATTCTCCAAAATCATCTGTAAAACTACCTGCTATTCCCTCAGCCAATGTGTGACAGTCTAAACATAATTGATTTCCGAGAAGTACCCGCTTCTGCTGCTGTCCTAAAAAACTTCACAAAATGATGACATCGGCTTTTCTATGAGATTGAACTCAAAAAGTCCCAATTTCTCTGGAGAATGGTTCCATCAGCTGTCTTATGAGATAGAATTCAAGTAATCAATTTCTTTGTTGTCATGTTTTCTCCACTAGAAGTCAGCTCTTTATTGACAGTTGTAAAAATTGTACTTCCTAAAAGAGACTTGGTAACTCCAAACAACTATATATTGGGGATCTTTCTCAAATTGATTCCACTAGTTTCAAACTATACTAATAAAGGATGACATTTAGGAACTGACCTACAGTTCGTTAAGGACTAGGACAAGCTATTTGGGATGAAGCGTTACAAATAGGTCACAATAACAAGAAAATAAGCAATCGAGAAGGTATATCAAAGACGTACCAGAACACAGCACATGGGATATGTGAGTAGTCAGGCTTGGTAGGCTTTCCACCGAAAACAGTTTTCTGCAGACATAAAGCACAACATAAGTAGGCAATTATCTTTCAGGAGATGCAACAAAAGCAACCATAGTGAATCCAGCAATCCAAGTTAAGGACAAATAAATAATTCTATTGGCAGTAAACAAGCATAAGAAGAAGTTACCGCAAAACAGGTTCCTTCCATCAAAGCAACAGGAGTAAGATTCATTCGATTGGTGACATCACCAATGGCCCAAATGCTGGGTATATTGGTGCGAGAGTACTCATCCACCTGAAACAAACATTAGGGAGGTCTCTCTCAAGACAACATCATGAAAAATCTTTACGTTGCTTGGAATTACAGCAATTTGCTAAACAAGGTTATCAATAAAAGGCAATATTAAATACAAAATGACACATAAGCATGTTTATTACGCTGATGCTAGTAAGAAAATTAACGAAATCATATCCTCCTTATCTGAGTATTCCTGATCTAAAGATAATAGGTCGATTGATGTTTGATTATTTACGCAATTTTAACAAGTACAGATATACAGAGCTCCAAGGAAGGTATGTTTTTTCACTTGGTTGGAAGTGGTGGGGGTGCATTCTTATACATGTGAAAACGTGCTGAAGACGTCAATTACTTTTTGCTACACTTTGAAGTTGGTAATCATTGGGGTGGACACTCTTGAGTCTACCAAAATATAGTGGGCAATTAGTCAA
>JAJOOR010021604.1:0-22646 GCA_036250505.1 Solanum acaule | reverse complement strand
GGCGATTACCCATGTTCCTTCAAGGACAAGAGGCGATTACCCATGTTCCTTCAAGTACAAGAGGTGATTGATTACCCATGTTCCTTTATGAGCTATGATGAATAGGAGTAAGAACAATTCCGTGGAAGTTAAGCTTAGCACCGAGTGGACAAGTGGCGATTACCCATGTTCCTTCAAGGACAAGAGGCGATTACCCATGTTCCTTCAAGTACAAGAGGTGATTGATTACCCATGTTCCTTTATGAGCTATGATGAATAGGAGTAAGAACAATTCCGTGGAAGTTAAGCTTAGCACCGAGTGGACAAGTGGCGATTACCCATGTTCCTTCAAGGACAAGAGGCGATTACCCATGTTCCTTCAAGTACAAGAGGTGATTGATTACCCATGTTCCTTTATGAGCTATGATGAATAGGAGTAAGAACAATTCCGTGGAAGTTAAGCTTAGCACCGAGTGGACAAGTGGCGATTACCCATGTTCCTTCAAGGACAAGAGGCGATTACCCATGTTCCTTCAAGTACAAGAGGTGATTGATTACCCATGTTCCTTTATGAGCTATGATGAATAGGAGTAAGAACAATTCCGTGGAAGTTAAGCTTAGCACCGAGTGGACAAGTGGCGATTACCCAAGTCCCATACCAATGTGCCCCCATAGGATTGTCTAGAAAGACATTAGCTAGTGGATCCACAATAGCTAGAAGTCCATGGTTCATACCGTGGAAAGTAGGACACCTCTTTTCGGTGTGGGGTAGACATTGGATTCCATGTTGTTAGCTCACATGGTCTTATATGTCGGTTGAGGCTTCTTCTCACAAACAAGTAAAGTTATGATAAAACAAGGTTACTTCAAGGAAGTATCGTAAGTATGTTTTAAGATGATGTTCACTTACATTGATCATGGTTTTATGACTTATGGTTTCTAACTCTCTAGATGCATGTTTTAGCTTGATCATTGCATATTTATAAAAATGTCATTTTTAGCATGTTTTAAATATTTTATGCATGACTATCATACTTGGTACATTTCTTTGTACTAACACATACTCTTGCCTACATTTCCCCAAATGTAGGGTCTGAGTGTCAAGTTTCTCAGTAGCGTGGCTAGAGGTTAATTACGAGTTTTCGAGCTTTGGTGAGTCCTCATACTTTGAGGACGGACTTTCATTGTTTTTAGTTCTTTTCTTATTTTTAGTTTTGGACATAATGTATGGGTTAGGCCCAATTTCATTTTATTGTATTAGATGGCTATTGAGACAAGTATTTTAGACTTCCGCTTACTTCCGCTTTACTTTTATAAAACTTTTGCACTTAAAATGTTGTATTTTATCTCTTATGTTCTATTTCTTATGTTATGAATGCTAAGTGGCTTGTATGGGGCCTCTCGGGGTCCTATACACCATGTTACATCTAGGGTGTACCCCTGGGTCGTGGCGATGAGTTAAGTGTTGTATTTGGAGTCTCCATTTTACGTGAGTAAGTCTTCCACTAAGTAGTCATCGAAGCCAAGGGTTCGCTTAGGGACCAGCGATGGATCTCGAGTGTCGGCCACGTCCAGGATGTAGTATCGGGGCGTGACATGTTGATACAAACAATTAGGCCATATAGAAATGTCAAAACATTATGTACAATTCCAGCTCATTATGCAACACAACCAAATAAAAAACAAACATCTAACCTCTTAACCTCAAGGACGAACTATGAACTCATCAAATTTAAGCTTGCTCACCTACTCTCATCAAAGAAAACTAATAAAATCACCTATCTATCATGAAACAAGTGCCCTCACAAAAAGAAATAGTTCACACACTCGATTCAAAAGATTGAATATAAATTAAGGACTTCACATCAAGAACAACTCTCACACTCACAAATAAAATTTACATGTATGCACAAAAAACTATAGACTTGACCATTATATACATCTTCACTAATTAAGCATGCTTGAATAAAATCAAATATGACTTTAACGGGTTGTAATGTACTCTAGGGGACGAGTAGGAAAACTATATAATAATGACTTATACTTCTCTAAGCACTTTGCACTTTTAAGACTTCATCACCCATTATTTTCTTCTCTTTATTTTCAGCCATCTCTTCAACAATTATTTCACAAGTAATTCTTATCATCTCAACAATGTTTCAAATTATTTTTTTTTAAAAAAATTCTCAAAGATTTTGCTTTTCCTTTTTTTTCATATCACATTCTTTCAAAGAAGGTTTTATCATCACTTTGTAGTTATCATTGATTACCTTTTACACTCAACAACTCTTTTTCTTCAGATTTAATAATTATAATAAGTCTATGCAAAAGTGCTCAAGAAAGCAAGGTGCAAAAATTAGAAATTCAACAAAATAGTTAAGGGGAAAATGTGGCTATCAACAAAAGGCTACATGCTCAAAAGGCTAACTAGTGATATAATATCTGAAAAGGCTAAAATTTACAAGACAAATCAAAGAAAACCTATTATCCTCTCCTAAACAAAGCAACACTTTTTATTTCGCTTCAATAACATGCAGGGCAAGTTCTAGGCTAATATGCAAAACATCGAATAAACAAATTCTCACCACACATGGCACAAATATCAATCAAGATGGATCGATTCCACTTCTAAGAAATACAAGATCATAACAAATTACAAAATAAAATAAGTTATATACATAGTCATAATCATGAGCCTAGGTGTCAAAGAGTCTAAAGTTCAATTAGCAATCAAGAATTCACAAGAAAGTAATACTCAAAATTAGGCCTAAACAGCAAGTATCACATTACTCAAAAGGGTCTTTGCTTTTCTCTCAAAAAATTAATTAAGAATTAAAAGAAAATTTATTCCTAAAAAAAAAGATACGCAGTTCAAAGGGACTATCCTAAAAAATGAACCGAAAACAAAAGCCAAGGAACTCATCCTAAAGAAGAAAACTCAATAAAACAGTAAAACCTAGGAATTGGTTCCCTCGCCCCACACTTAAAACATGGCACTGTCCCCAGTGCAACAATTCAATACATAAGCTAATAGTGAAAGAAAGAACTCCCTGAGGCCTCTAGGCCTAGATAATATATGTTCTCTCAATTTTCATCAAGGTCGTATGCACCCCACAGTTAAGCTCAAACGTGCTTCTTGCTTCAAATTCTTGGGTACTCAAACTTCCCCTAATCTACAAAAAACAAGACCAAAAGAAAAAAACAGTGACACTAATAAAATAAAAATAAAATAAAATAAGAAGTTACACTACTAATTGGGTTGCCTCGCAAAAAGCGCCTAATTTAATGTCGCAACACAACACAATTAAGTTCATCATTTTTTCTTTCCACTTTGAACTTATGAATTGTACCCCTAACTTTGCATCAATTTTTCTGCTCCTCTCTGGGGACGGTGGTATAAAGATAAAGGAACCAAGTAATATATGTCACATCTTTCACTTCTTATCCCTTATGTGAGGAATGTCATTTTATCTACGTGGATTAGAAAACTTTAGGATGTAGGGTCCTTGTTCTTCATCTATACACTCATCCATTAGTTTAGATGACTCGAATTTCATGTCGTCATCTAAGCAAAATAAAAAAGTATTTTGAATGAGATTCGAGATGCCTCAACTCAAAAGCAACATTATTTACAATAATCTCACTTTTGCACTCCGTCTCAATATCGACTTTAAGGAATGAAGTATAGTTGAATGGTTTCATTTTGTTCCACTAGTTGGTCATCATCCACGACAATTGGTGATTGGTCATCAGACGCCTCAATCTTTTTGTTCAAGCGAGCCTCCAAGTCATGAATATTTGACCCAAATTGATCCATTTCTTGTGTAAGCTCAATTCTTTCTTCTATTAGTTGAGTTGTCATGTATGTCAGACCATCACGGATAGACTACTGAAACTTTAGAAGCTGAGTCTGTTCTTGTAGCCAAGATTGGCTCACTATCTCTGCTTCTTCACAACTTTCTTCTTGTTGGGGTTCAACCTTTTCCTCTAATTGAGTATTAGCTAGGTCTGTAACTTGCAATTGATCAGCGTCAACCTTATTCCAGCTCCATGATTATTGCCTGCATTTCCATGTTTTTTCTTGGTTGTTTCATCATTATTGATTCCAGTTCCGTGAGTTTTAAATTATTTTTGTCCATCATGTCGATAAATTGCTTTAAAAATCTATTGCGCGCCTCTTGTTCAGCATTCTCCACTTCATCACCCATGCCAACATCACAAATAACAGAAGAATCATAATAGGGGTTTAGGGGAGGGAAATAAGAGTTAGGACAACCGTTCCAATGAACATATTGGACACCACATATATGACATATAGGACACTCGATCTCCACATGGTGTCCATTACAATAATTACAAGGATATTTATAAGAATACTCCTCACCCAACCACAATTTATCCCAATCATCCATTATCAATAGGAGTACCAAATTATTCAAAGGAAAAAAATATTTGATCAGAAAAAACTAAAAAAAATAAACTTAAATAAATAAAAAGAAAAAGTATAACCTAAAAGAATAGTTAATTTCTAAGTCACCGGCAGCGGCTCCAAAAACTTGTTGCTCTCAACTGCATACGCAAGTGTACGTGGTTGTGCAAGTAATATAGTGGCTCTAAGAGAGTAGAAGTATCGAACTCAAAGGACTTGTCAATTAACTATTTTACTAAATTATACTAGTCTAATTATTTATTAAAGAGTGCCAAAAGAATTTGATTTTTATTTAAATACTAAGAATGCAAGAATTAAATAATAAAATTACTTACAATGGTTATAAAAATCCAAAGTTGCAACATGCTTAAGATTTCATGTATCACATCTCATGCATGAATTAACTAAGGTTATTAAATTACTGATTTACATGGTTAATTTTAATATCATGATCTCCCAACCTCTAATCACCTACTCCAATTGACTGTCTAACTACATTGTTGAGCGGGGATAGACCAACTCAATTGGCGAGCATTTATATTTCATCATGTGTCATAACCAAGCTCAGTGTTCGTCCAGGTTTCAATCCTAAACACGAATATGAACAAGTGATATGAAAGAGAGATCGAGCTCTTTGTATTCTTTGGTCTATTTACCTCTTCGTCTACCGATTCCAAGAATAGACAATATATTTATCTCTATGGTGATCAAGCATGAAATACTAAAACAAGAATACAAAAGTAATTTAAGCGATAACCAATCATTTATTTATAACAATCGAATGTTCAAGAATTACCCATAGCCGCAGTCCCATAACAAGGGTTACAAGCTACTAATCTCTAAGAAAAGAAGAAGAAAAGAACCCTAAGAAGTATTGAGAATTTTTCCTTACAAAGTTTGATGCTCCCTTAATAGTTGTTTCTATGGACTATTTATAGAGGTAGAAAACTATAAATAAAATAACTGAGTCCAAAACAAATTAAAAATTCAAAACCACACAGAATTAGATTCCATGTGAAACAGTATTGGCCAACCACATTCAATTTTCTCTTGGTGATTCACTTGCTACCAAGTGGCACATGTTCTCTTTGCAATTGCAATTCGCACCAATATGCAATTCTTATATATTATATGTTGTTATATTAAATTTAATCCATCAAGTTGTCTGCTTGATTTTCTTCTATAATCTTTCATCTTTAATTCGTTTTAGCTTCAAACTTCCTCATCTTTACACCAATTTAATCCTACAAATAAAATATACTATTTAGCACAATCCATAAAATTCATGCTTAAAAAGGACAAATACAAATAATAAATATAAGGCAAATAGTGACTAAAAATATATATATTTGGCCTCACATCATGCCTATTGAGTACCTATTACTTTGGTACTCATGATACACTTTTCCTCTGTTTTTCCTGATGCAAATATGAGCACTAGCATAAAGCGTTGACTCTGAGTTGTAGCGGGGATTTCCGGGGATAGTGTGAGCTAATGGCATCATAGTCTGATTTACCTTCATTTGTATATAGTTTTGGCTAGACTTTTGTATTAGAGACAAGTCTATACTTATTTTTTTAGGCAGAATGGTTTTATGAACGCTTATACTTGTATCAGATTATAAAGTGCAACCTATTACTTATGACTTTGTCAAGTGAACACTTAAACTTAATGAAACGCAATATTTTTAACCTTTTTTTCATTTGAAGAGGGTGCGTGTAATACAATCAAATACACGTAGACATGTCAGAAATTAAATATTAAAAAATAAATAATTTTTTTTTAAAAAAAGCTAATATTTTCTCTCTCGCTGCACCTCCTTTCCCGCCCCTTTCATTCTCATCTGGAGGACCCCAACCGCGCCAAAAATCCAAACCCACCTCCCACTCCCACCCTTTTTCCATCCGCCTTAAGCATAAAACATACACCTGATGCCATAGCAATAGCTTGAGAATTGGGTGTTCTCATTCGGCAACTTTCTAAAAAAGATAAAGTTCCTCTTCTTGACCCATTGCTTGCAAAGCTATATATGAATTTTCCTTCCCCAGAACACTCCTAGATTCAAGAATCTTTAGAAAATTGTTGAGAATACATGAATATCCAGCAACCAAAAAAAGCTTGCTTGAAGCAACCATGGAGATTTTAGCAATGACGGTGACATTTTTCTTCCTAATCAGCAAAGAGCTGAAATCGAGTAAATGAATGAGCATCAGAATGATTCCTTAAGCTACTGCAATTAATACATTCTTGTCATCTTTGTGTAACAACCCAGGCTACGAGTCCAACACTGAGTTATTTGACTTAGTCATCTTGATTTGAAGTCGAGTTATCAGATTCCTCAATTCAATCCATATAATCTTGTGATTTGAGCTTTCAATTTAGAGAGAAGTTTTCAATTTAAACCTTCAAATTAAAAGCTCAAATTATGCAACCCATTTTAAATTTGAAGACAAATAAATCAGCCCAAAAAATCATTCAAACAAAAAAGTTCTTTTTCTTCTTTCCAATTTGTATGTTTGTTGTGGGTTGTTTGAAGGATGAGTAATTTCTTTTAGAAATGGAGCGAGATAACAAAAAGAATTAATGGTGGAAACAGTGGGCGACTATGACCTAATCTTTTTTCTACAGAAAAAAGAGAAGAGGAAGGGGATATTTTTGTTTTTCCTATTTTTAAATATATTTTTTTCTAATTTTGTGTATTTCTAATGAAAAGTATTAATTTCACGCTCTTAACTCGCATGTACCTCACACATTTTTCCAACTCAATAATTTTACTGCCACATAAGTTTGGTCAATGGTCAGAGCTGTTTAAAATATTATGTTTCATTAAGTTTAAGTATTCATTTGACAAAGTCATATGTAGAAGGGTCCACTTTACAATCCGATACAAGTATAAAGGGTCCATCAGACCATTCAACCTTTTGTTTATTTTGTAGCTTGTACTCTTTTTAGTAGCTTTGTACCTTCATCCAACAGGTTGTGGGATTGAATCTTGTTCTATTGTATATATTTTTATGTCATTTCCTCTTTCCATTGTTATTTCTCTACTCTACTGTTTTTTCTCTTTTCATTGTTGTATGACTTATGCCCTATCTGCTTGTTAATTGTCGTACATTGTTCCAGTACCATATTAGTTGGCTTACCAACCGACGGGTTTGATAGATGCCACCACGACTCGAGATTTTGGATGGTGACAAATGTACAATGCAAATTCTTAGGATAAATATCACACAGTTGTTTCAACAACATATAAATTTTTAAATACATCAGGATGTGCAGTATTTAAGTGTAAATACTGTTTAAGTGTTCAAAATAATGTGAAATGTTTATGGAAACACCATAGAGTTGTTAATGTTTATATTTTAGTATTTCTTTATATAAAAATTCACTCTTATTAGAAACTAGTTTTCAAACACGTGTGTTGCACGTATATACCGTGCTGATTAGTATAAATACTTCTAAAATATAAGTGTACAATGTGTAAAATACAAGTTCGAATCAATGAACAGTGAGCATATTCAACTGATATTATGATCATTGCAAGACACAGCATACAAAAAAATTGTTATCAAGTGAATTTGAAAACTAATACTATACCGACTTCAATTATACAATTCTTATAATATATCAAGTATTCAACTTGTTAAAAGTTCTTTTTTAATATGTTACAACACATAACTTAAATGTCAACATTATAGTTACAAAATATTTAATGCCTTAAAGTTTCCGCCTTCTTTTTAAGGAATAATACCCTCCACTTTTTTACAGAAGCATACATATTGAGTACTTGTCGTCGAAGGAGAGTTGTGTTTTGTAATAGTTGTAGAGAAATTCGATCAACATATGTCTTCCTTAGGATGGCTAGTAGATCATTATCAATTTCATAGTCTACACCTACAAAATAAAAGTATTTATTTGTTATAAAATGATCATTGTTTAAATATTTAATTCACATATATAAATAATAATTACATGTATATGTACCCTTTGTCCTCTTTGGCTCATTGAAAGTTATTAATTTTTCCATATGTATATTTTGACAAAAGAAATTTTTGTCAAGTTATATACATATAATTGAATTATGAAATACAACAAAATCATTTGTGAGATATTAACAGTATGGTAGAAAAAAGAAAGCAATATAAACCAAAAATTATATGGTGCAATAAATAAATGCATATAAAAGGGCAATATACAAATAAAAGAAAAACAAAAATATAATACGGTGATGAAAATATTATGCGAGAGGAAAAATTAGCTTGTTCCTCTGCATTTATAAATTACTATTACAAATATTTATTGGGAGAAGGCACAAGTACCCCCCTAGACTATGACTGAAATACCAGAGACACACCTTAACTAAACTAAGGTCCTATTACCCCCCTGAACTCATTTTATATATAATATTGTACACCTTTTGGCTTATGTGGCACATCCCGTGACTCCATGCAGTTAAGGCACGTGGAATATATTTGGATGTCACGTAAGCCAAAAAGGTGTACAAATTGAGTTCAGGGTGGTAATAGGACCTTAGTTTAGTTAAGGTGTGTCTCTGGGATTTAGGTCATAGTCTAGGGAGGTACTTCTACCTTTTCCCATATTTATTCCGCAAAAGTAAGGAAGATAGTGACAAGAAAATGAGTGATTTATGGAAAAGATGGAGGAACTTACCGACTATAAATATTTATATTTTTCTCTTTAATTAATTAAGCACCTAAACAACTTATGCCCCTTGCACTTGCAAGATAAATTATTTGACAAATCAAACAAAATTTCAGTTTAAAAAGCCTTAAGTTAAATGGACATATACCCAATCGATATCAAAAGAGAACTACTTAAGAGCTATGAGTTGCAGTACAAAGAAAGTCTTCAAGAGGCAAACATCCACCAAGTCTTGGTATATGTTGATGACATTCTCATCATTGGTGACAATGTAGAACAAATTGTAGAAACATACGAATCCATATTTGTTGCTTTAACTCAATATGGCTTTATACTTAACCATGCCCATTAAGTAATATCAATTTCTCTCAGCGATCTCTTTGATTTATCAAAGGGCAATTTACAAATAAAAGAGAGTAAAGAATGTTAATGGCACCGGGACTCCCGCAGGTAATAAGAAGCTAAAAAAATGAAGCTCATTTTATTGAAATTCCACTATAGTAATGCCAATAAAAATAAAAAATGAGAGATCCAAAGTAATGAGAAAATGACTTGTAACTGTGGAGGTACCTACATGTCTCTTCAATTACAATCACCGTTATACTCTTTTAAGCAACATAATTTTCACAATAAATTACAATTCTAAATATGAAAGCAAATGAAAGACAATTATTCATTAATAATAATCTTTTAAAAGAAATTAACATATATTTCCAACAATCCATAATTTTTTTAATTCCTTAAGGTTGTGTTATAGAAGGAATGACACAAAGTGTAGAGAAAAAACAATGTTAGGAGTACCTTTTCTTCTGTTTTCTTGGTTTCTTTTTAGCGAGAAAAGTCTATTTACATTGTCCATTTGGACAAGTCTTTTATGCCTAAAATCTTTTCTAGTCACCAAAACTAGCATTCTTCCATTATTGATACCATCAAGATTGAAGCTCCCACTACACAAAATGGCCACCATCCAGTTCCAAAACTTCTTTATTCTTATGATAATGTCTCCATGGATTCAGTGTTGTATTGTTTTAGTTTTTAAGCATGCAATAAGCTCAACATAACATGGTATTGCCTCGTTGGATTTATGTTGTATTATCTTCAATAGTCCTCTAGCTTCCTGATAAATCTAAGTACTCACAAACTACCAACCAAAACAGTTGTTTCGCTTGATTTGTTGGAAGCCTGAACAAGAGCCGAATCTTTTGAATTTCATAAACCACAAAATTTATGCGAAAAAATCTATTTGTCCTTGATTTACGAAGCAAGGTCTATATATCTATTTTGTAAATTATTTTAGTTTTCCTTAGAAATTTCTAAAGCCTACAGAATCTTAAATTGTTTACCAGGTAGCTATACCCAACTCTACAGAAGCATTGCAAAGCTTATCCGTACGGGAAAAAGAGATGATGTATTTCCATATGAGGCATCCTATACATTTCGCTCCAGATATGGTTGTCCACACCGCAAGAGGTGTGATGTGAACTTATCCTAATGCAAGCATTAGTGGTTGTATCTTCAGCTTATTAGATTATCTACTTGAGCAAAATGTATACCAAAAAAAAAGGAAGAAGCAAGGTCTAATCACTTCAAAAGGATGCCTGCAAAACTCAAATTCCCAAATCTCCAATTCATAGACCAAAAAACTAAACAGAAGCATAAATAAAAACAAAAAATGAGCAATATTTATTACAACAGACAAAAAAAAGATTGATCTTTCACATTCTTTGCTTATGTTACTGATTCACAACCAATATAAAAACAAATTTCAATCACCCACTAAACCAAAAAATGATAAAAACGAAGGATCTTCTAGATAACTAACTAATCAATCACAACATACCTAGTGTAGTCCCACAAGTGGGAGCTAGGGTAGATATCCAACTAATCATAGAGCAAAATTGCAATCAAATTTATTTTATTAGAAAACTCACAATGTCGACTATTTCAACACATAAAACTTATATTCAATCAGTAAAAATGGGAGGAAGATAATAGACTATCTACTTTCAATTCCCTTCTCTCACCAACAAACTGAAATGTCAGTGACATTTCTAAGGAAGAGTTGACCAAAATAATCTATTAGTTGAATCAATTTATCAAAATGATATGAAACTTTGAAATTTTACCAAACTAGTATAAACGTTGTTGGTAGTAACGTATTAGGTTATATTTCATTTTTAAAAAATCAACGGATCAAAATATATGGTGAAACGGCATTAAAGTAAAAATATGTTACTGAAAGTAACGTTTTAGGCTTAAAACATTGTCATCGGTAACGAGTCTCTGCAACTCTGCCACATGAGAATCTTTGTACCAAATATCGTTATCAGGAAGCACGTTTTAATGGTAAAATGTTACCTTAAAGTAAAGAGTCTGTCGAATCAAATCAGAGGTCTATCTTTTAAGAATCTTTGTACAGAATCTGACATTAAAGTCGTTACTGTGACTCACGTTTTAAGACCAAAATGTTACTCTGAGTAATGATTCTATCGAATCATGTCACGGGGCTACAGAAATGTAATCTTGTTGATTTGATCTATCAATAAAACGTTACTATAAGTAACATTTTAACTTAAAAACGTGACTGACAGTAAAAACAAACTGCTAAAGTGTTTCCTCTACAATTGACCATGGATTATTATAAGAGATGGTTTGTGTAGAATGTTTAGCACATTCCAACAATTTTCTACAAAGCTTCTGCTTATGTGCCCCATTGTTGAAACAACATTCACAAAATTTTAATAGGTATGACCTGTCACTACGTTGTAACGTATTTATAAAAATATATTTTTAATAATTATAATGCATATCTTATTTTTGTGTGTAGATTTTTTTATGGTTAATTTTGAAGATAACGTGATGGTTGTGTTGTATTGGGGTGGTGAAATAGTCACGGAAGTGATTGGATTCAGATATAGCGAATGTGCCAAAATGATTGTTAGCATGTCTATTTCGACCAACTACATTGAATTAATTGAATTGTTGCATGAGAAAATGGGGACTAATAGTCAAAATATTCAAATGGATATTTCAGGAAATTATCCATGCTCATTTCAAGGTAACATTACAAGGTTCATCGAGTTCAAAATTGAGAATGATCAATCTTTGCTACAATTTTTTTCTATTCTTCAAGTTTTTTTGAATAAGATTGATATAAATCTTTTAGACATGTATATAAACACTAGACCAATAAATCAAGATAGTTTATTTCAAATGAATAATCAGCATGGTTATCATATGAATTTATTGGCTCAAAATTATGGATATGCCACCATCCATCAGCCTCATTTTGCATATAGTGTAGCACATGGTATCCAGCAATCATTTGGTGCAAGCCTTAACGAACAAGAATATCGATCATTTGATGAATGCTCGAGTAGTCAAAGATATATTGAAAGTAGCCACAACCAATATGAAATTAGGTAAACTGATCTTTTTATATATAAAATAAAATTAGTCTATTTAATAGCATGAATAATTAATTATTTTTATTTTATGTATTTCATGAAATTTATTTATTTATTTTTACAGAGAAGATGAAGCTAGTTTTGATATGTGTAATGATGCACATGCTCAAAGAAGTGATGAAAATTGGTGTAACACCCCGGAAATCTAATGAGCTAGAGCCTGACGAGTAGTCTAGTTGCCTAATGAAGTTAAAATGTAAGGTTAGAATCCTAAAATAACTTCCCTAATATAGTACTAGGGTTTTAGTGCCTAAACATCAAGGCACGACCCCCTAGGACCCCCCGAAGGGTCCATGAGGAGGACCCAAGGGAAGGTCCAAAAGCTGTACAAACAGCATGGAACCATGATTGGGCACCCACGCCACGTGGGTGGACCCACGCTCCGTGGTTTGGAGTCGTGAGCTGAGACTTAGTCTCCCCAAGCTTTTCCTCCAAAACTCCCTCTCTGACCCAAACCACACCCATGCAGGACAGGCCGTGGTCCCATCCACTATCCGTGGATGGGGTCCGTGGATCCCAACCTGCAAAAGCTGGTTTGGGGTTCGGCCATTGGGGGTGTTTTTGTAAATTACTAATTAAATTAATTAAGTAGGTAACTGCTTGGGCATTGAGTCTTCCGCTGCTTGAGGAAGTATGTGAGAGGATCGATGTTGAGCAGAAGTGGGGTTAAAGCAGCCAACAACGCATCCCCCTTTACTTAGTAGGGCTTGAAAGGCTGGACAGGTACGGTACCAGTATTTACAATCTTTACTTCTCTATTATATTGTTCAATACATTCACGGATAATATTACTAATTTCGTTATTAGTTATTTTAAGTATATTAAAGTATTTTTAACTATTAAACAACCCTTTTAACTCTCATAACTCACAAACTCAAAACTCAACCAACTTCCCTCCCAAAAATATTCTCTCTCTAAACTCCATTGAAGAACAAAGAAGAAGGTCAAGATTAGGGTTCAAGCTCCAAGCTTTTCACTCCAATTTCGTGGGAAAACATCAATTAAGGTATGGGAACCTTGATTCATGGAACACTTTTCTCCATGAAGCCCTTCAAACTCTAATTTCGAAATTGGTAACTTGTTCAAAAAACTAGGGTTTTCATTCTAACCATGGGTTCTTCCTAAAAATGATTTTATTATGTTAATTGCATTATATTATGGATGATTTGATGTTTAATGGTGATTTTCATTGTAAAATTCCCATGAACCCATGAACACCCCCATGACCCCATTTTCATGAATTGTGATGGGTGTATTGATGCAAGATGATTACTATGAATTGTATCTATGTTATTATAGTTATTTAATCTTGTTTTATTCATGCTTAAAGTAGTATTTCTAAGTATGATTTTGATACATGATTCATGATCCTTGAAAGGGTAAATTGCTAGGGTTTGTACATATTGTTGAAGGTGATGTATGAACTTATGATTCACTTGAAAGGTAAAGATCCTATGACTATTGTGTATATTGAGGTATTGTTGAAAGGTTATTCTCCTTTTACCCTTACACATGTTCATGTATGACTTGTCTAAGATGATGATGATGTTGTTGTGTTGATTGAAAGGCTATTTCTCACGAAAACACTATGAACAATAAAGTGAAAGGCATACTCACATGTTAATAATGATGCTAAGGTTGAAAGTTTGTTCTCACTTTATTGAATCTATGAGCTATTTTATGAGTTGTATTGAATGAATGGTAGAACACTCCTTCACACATGTAAATACAATTCAAGACTAATTATGTATAAATTAGGAGATAATGCTTAGTACCAAGTGGATATGGACAATGAGGTAAAGGCCCTTCCGTCAATGCAATAGGCCGGGTCATCTAAAGTAAAGTCATGAGATGGAAGCCCCTCTGCCAATGAAAGGGTAGGGTTTCTAGAAGCAATCTCCCTATCCCATAACTATGTGCCAACATAGGACTTAGCTAGTGGATCCACCTAGAAGCTAACACATTTAGTTCTACCTTAGGCAAGTAGGACACCTTCTTTCAGTGTGGGGTCACACGACACCGGATTACATGTAGCTCACATGGTCTATGTTGGTTATGACTATTCTTCCCTAAATGAAAGATAATGAATGATACATAAACTATACTATGACTTCTTGGTGAGTTTACTTAGTAGGAGTGGGGGTATGGGACTTCACTTCCACATTGCACAAGTAGACTTAGTAGGATGTTATGGGATGGTTCCTTTATATTATGATGAGATACAAATGTATGCATGTGTGTTGAATGGATAGTTGTTATGAATAACTTTCCTTATATTCAAGTAATGTACATGACTATTTCCTTATTTGTGACTAATGATTATACTGAGCTCTAAAGATGATATGCATGACCAAGGTAGCTTCAAGGGGGTGCTTGGTAGGTTTGGTATTATGGGATGCCAACCATAGATTGCACAAGTGTTCTTAGGAGTTACTAAGGTGTTGATATTACTATGTAATGAGTATAAATGTGATTATGGCTTGTGTTGTACATTGTAAATGCATATTGGTTTCTAAACTTGACAAAGGCATACTTTTCAACTAAACTGTCCTTTTTATCATACTTAAAGGATTTTATGCATGTTTCCATACTTAGTACATATTTTTGGTAACCCCTTCTCCTTCTACATTTTGATAAGTGTAGGTTCGGCTAGGTGACATACACTATCTTTCTTGAAGAAGACTTGGATTGCTTATCTCCAAGTTATGGTGAATCCTCAAGTTCGAGGACGGATTATCCATTTCTTAGTTTCTATTGTACTTCTCATGTTGAGACTTTTATTGATGTAAATGGCAAAGTCCCAAACTTTGTATTCCTATGTTTTAGATGGTGTATGAGACAAAGTCTAGATTCCTATGATTTCCCTTTATGAAAAATGAAGTTTGACTTATATTGTAAAAGTTTAAAATTTTTCCGCATTATTTCTATGTCTTATGTTATGATGATGCTAGAGGCTTGTATGAGACCCCTTTGAGGTCAAATACGTCGTGTTACGTCTAGGGGGTACTCCCGGGTCGTGACAATTCGGAGGAAGATGAACCTTCAGAAGATGATGGAGAGAGTAAAGTCAGTGAAAGTGAATCTGATGAAGAGACTGGAGATTTACCTCAAAATGATACTGGGATAAATTTTCAAAATCAATTTGATCAGAGTGTATCTGAAATGCAAAGTCATGATATACCCTATTTTACAACATTGGAAAACGAGGAAGATATTTTTATCTCTACTCGTGAATCTAAGATGAAATGTTGTTCTGTTTGGTCTTAGGATGCCAAAAAAGATTTAAAAAAAGATATGTGTTTCATCAACAAAACTAAGTTGAAACGGGCTGTGATAATTTGGAGTTTGCGCAAAAATAAATAATTCAAGGTTGTCATATCAACCAAGATTTTATGGACTGTGAGATGCATGTTTTATGATTCATTGGGTTGTCCATGGTTTCTTCGAGGTCGGAAGGTTGGAGGTAGCCTTTGGAAGTTTGGAAAGTATTTTAATAATCATAGATGTGAGACTGAAGGGCTTACGACAAGTCACGCTAACTTAGATACTAATTTAATTGCATCTTTATTTTTAAATCAAGTACGTAAAAATTCCAAATTGCTGGTAGTAGATGTCATTTCTAAGGTTCATGAAAAATTTGGTCATCAAGTAACATATAGAAAAGCGTGGCTTGGACGTCATCGTGCATTTACATTGGTATATGGTGATTTTCAGAAATCATTTAGTGAGCTTCCTAAGTTTTTTGCAGCCTTTCAGTACTCTAATCATGGAACAATTGTGGAATGGAAACACGAAGAATCAATGAGTTCTCCAAAGGTAAAAACTTTCAAGTTTGTATTTTGGGCTTTCAGGCCATGCATTGATGGATTTCGAACTTGTCGTTCTGTTATTTCAGTAGATGGAACTCATATGTATGGTAAATATGAGATAAAATTGTTAATTGTTGTTGGAGTTGATGAAAATGGTAACATTCTTCCTTTAGCATTTGCTATTGTTGACAAGGAGTTGAAAGAGGCATGGATATGGTTTTTTAGGAAATTGAGTGCACATGTGATAAATAATAGAGAAGATATTTGTATTATCTCTGATAGGGCAAAAGGAATCTTGACTAGTTTATCGGAGTTGTGGCGATATCAGGAGCCTCGAGCCTTCCATCGATTTTGTCTAAGACATATTAAAAGTAACTTTCAATCTCAATTTCCAAATAGGGACCTCAGTAATCTGATGTGGAGTGCTGTTACAGCTCATCAAGTAAGGAAGTTTGAAGCTTTGATGTGGGAAATTCAAGAAGAAAATAGAGAAGCATATGAATACCTCATGTGAATTCCATTGGACAAATGGACTGTTAGTCATGATGATGGAAAAAGATGGGAAGTATTGACAACAAATCTTTCAGAGTCGTTCAACAGACTTCTAAAGAAAGCTCGAGGCTTTCCCGTCACTGCTATGGATAATACTTTCATTGGGGCAAACTATTGAACGATATACTCGTAGATGTCAAAAAACTCACCAACTTGTAGAGCAAAAGGAATTATGGACAAGTAGTTTCAAAAAGAAGTGGGAGAAAAACTATGAAAGTTCAAAAAGTCACTTTGTTTATTATTGGAATATATCCACAGGGGTATATGAGGTTAGATCTATACAAATTGATGGTACTAATGGTAATCCTCATTGTGTTTCACTAAGTGAAAAAAAATGTGATTGTAAAAAGTGGGCTAATTTGCACTTCCTATGTTCACTTGTCATGAAGGTTACTAAAAGAATGGGAGCGCTAGCTAGAAACTTTGTCAGCGAGCATTTCACAGTAGAGAATTATGTTGCAACATATTTTGGGTCATTCTCACCGATTGGACACGAGGCATATTGGCCATCGCCAAGTTTTATAATGAGAACTAATGAATTCCATCGTCGTCCCAATCGATCAAGGACAACTTGAATTCCTAATGAGATGGATCGTGATCCTACATTATATGGGCTGGCTTGTGGATTGTGTAGACAGACCAGGCATGACAGGCATCAATGTCTAACTCGAAATCAAAATTAAGTGGGTAGTCTAATTATGTATTTTTTTACTTTCAAATCGCTCTAATTATGTATTTTGCTTCATTTCAATTTGTATGGCATCATTTGTATTTTCCAAGTTGTTCAAATATTCATGACCAAGTCCATGATTCTGTATGTTTTACTCAACAAATAACATGCCCTCATATACATGTAAACTAATATCACGAAGAATTTTATTAATTTTAAAAACTTCGTATACATGTAACTTTATAAAACTATGATAGGAACATTCTAGAGCCTTTATACTTTTGAAATTAAAGTACTCTATTTACAAAGTGAAAATAAATACCCAAACCAAAAAGTGCAGTGATTATAACTAAAATACTAACTTTTATATAACAATATATATATATAAAATTACACCAAGTCATACATAAAGAAGAGAGAAAAAATTAATTAATTAGTGATGAGATTCAAAAAGAAGTAACACCAACTTCAAGTATTAAATTAGTCTTAGTGCTATGTAGTCATCAACTCTAGCATAGTACTGGCTGCCATTTTCAGCAGCACCACAAATTTTCATTACTTATTCTTTGCTCTCTTTTTTTTTGACATGTTGGATAGCATAGTGACCGTCTGTCCCGCAAGGCTTAGGTTTAATTTTACGCTTCTCCACATGATCCCCATAAGTCTAAGCATTTGCTTCCTTTGGATCATTATTATCCACATGATGATTCGGGTCCTCTAAATTATTAGTGGCATCAGGGGCCTCAATGATCATTGGCATAGGCGATGAGGTAAAGTTTGGGACATTCTCAAAATTTTGAGGTCGATAATTACCAACGACATTCTCAAGTGATGAAAGACTTGAATGACTTGATATTTGTAGAGCTTGTGGCATCACGTATGGAATGATATCTGTTTGTGATGGTTGATATGTCATATTTGATGCCTGAGTGAATTCATGAGTGCAACCTCTTGAAATGGAACCAATATTATAATTGGATGTTGCTTGATCATCTTCTGAGGGTGCTTGGGCATTTTGTGTGGCCTGATCCATTTCAACATGTGTTTGTCCTCTTTCAACAGCACGTTCTCTTCTACTAGCAACACCACCTTTTCCTCGCCTACGAACTAGGGGATGTAACTGGACAGGTTGTACCACATATCTTCTATAATCGGCTGACACATGAACCCTATCAGCCTCTTGGACATATTTCAAACAATCAGAACCTTCATCTCGCACCATTTTTCTAAACATGTATAAGGCCTCATATGATGGATTATCACCAAGTGTTTTAGCTTCATCAACCATCGAATGAATATGACGCACCTGAATAAATTAAAGTGAAAGTTATTTAATGTAAAAGATGAAGAAGCAAATATAAAATCGTAGTGCAGATTTGCATCAAGCTTAACAACTGCAGATTTGCATTTATGTATGTCCCATATCAACATCTATAAATGAGAATCAAAAACTACATTGTACCTGATCTTCTATCATAGAGTCAAGTGCATCCCTATAAACTTTCAACACATGCTTGGTAGTGTTCGTCCAACTAAGATGCGCAAACCATCTAGTAGCATGAGGAACCCTAGGCAAACCAGCATCTCTCTAGGCTACTATTTGAGGAGTGAGGACAGTGACTCTCTCCCACACCCAAATCTGGGAGAAAGAGTTTTAGGATTACTTCTCTTAAAATTTTCATCCGACAATAACAGTAGAGAGACAAATTAAAGGAAGACTATATATAGGGAGAAAAAACATGATATGAGACACACATGTCCAAAACTAGTAACTATAAGAAATATAAATAAATTATTTGTACAATTGTTAGGTATACCTGAAGTAGTGGCAGAAATCCGGCTATCTCAGTTTGGGTACTGGTGAGGCTTTACAAACAAAATGATATAAGTATGCCAAGGTCGCACTCCCCCAACTATAAGACCCAATTTTATCCATGCCCTCGAGCATAGGCAAGTACATAAGCGTCAAATAACCACCAGATGTATCCGCCATCATTATACCTGCAATCATCCAGAACATGTAACATCTGGCATTCTGATTTAAAATATCTTGTGTTGTCATGTTCGGCAACTGTGGCTGGCTTAACATGTGTGCATTAAATGCAGCGATCTTGAGGGAATTTGTTTTGAAGTCTTCACGAGATGGAACAAAACCTAATAATCTTTGACAAATGTTTTGCCAATCCCCTATGGTCCTTATATCATTTCATTACCAAGTACTGGATCACCATTCACATGTAATCCATACAACACCTCTACGTCCTGCAAGGTAATTGTTGCTTCGCATGTTCTAAAGTGAAAAGTATGAGTTTAAAATGCCACCGCTCAACTAGTGTAGTGACCAAAATACGGTCAATAGCAGGCCGATTAGATTTGTAAACACCATATAATCCAGATACTTTAATTACTTCAAGAACTCGTGGATGGATAGGATATTTCTCTATGAGCTTCCAAAAATTTCATTTTCTCTCCTCGTATTAAGAATCATATCAACATTTTATTCCCATATATTTTGTGATCTATGAGTAAGTTGTCCCGTTAATACATTCGATTCCAATGGACCGGGATCCAACTTGTATTCACTATTATTAGCCATAAAAATACCTATGGAATACACATGAAAGGAAACTTAAATGTTAGCCCGAATTATTATGTAATTTTTTCTTGGCAGCACACTTCAAAAGTGACAGTAAAGTTAACAAAATCATATTTAAAAGTTTTAAGGTCAACAAACCATCTTAGACTACACTAAGCAATAATAGAACTCGAATATAATTTTTCTTAATTATACAATTGTTACATTAGGTAAAGAGTAACCAAACCATGGAGAGAAAGAGAAGTAGGAATTAGGCGAAACGAATATATATGGAACATGAATAGACAGAAAGCTACTATTACAACTTTAAATAACAATTCTGAGTTCAGTGGCCATGAAAGGAATCCTTAAATCAAATCAAACAAAACAAATAACCAGATAACATCTTATGTTGGAATCCAATTTCATGGGTTGGTTAGCGGGTTCTTGAATTTATACAAGATAGAATCCTACTTACGATTCAATTCAATTCCTTCGTAAAGAAAAATCAAACCTTGAACAAAGAAATTAACTCGAAATACTTTTGGCACTGAAATAATCGTGAATCTCTTTTTCCGGCAACAATAACGGCGAGAATCGAAAACGGCGCCGCACATATGTTCTCTTCGCGAGGGGAGAAATATTGAATTGCAATTGGGTTTAGGGTAGGGTACTGTTAAATTGAAATTGGGTAACTGGGGTAATTGGGTTTAAGATAGAAGGATCAAAACCACAGTGTTTCAGTATAATAATTTTAAAACGTTACTAGTAGTAACATATTCCTACTTAAATTCTAAAACATTACTAGTAGTAACGTATTCCTACTTAAATTCTACAACTTTACTATATTTAACGCCGTCCCCGTTAGTTTTGGTCCGTTGACTAGTAGAATTAAAATATGGCCTAATACGTTACTATCAACAACGTTTATACTAGTTTTGTAAAGTTTTAAAAAATGTATTACTGTTGTAAATTGATTTAAATAATAAGTTAGATAAAATTCTAAATGTGCACCATTCCATGCTCCAACAATTGACCAATTATGACCAGTTATCTGATTAAAAATTTACTCATTGAGTATTTCTTCTGCCACATGGCCAATACCATAGAAAATGGAAAATATAATCACCATTTCAACAGCATAACTATTGAGATGGCATATGGTTCATCTGGTTAAAATTTGTTTACTTTAGGATGTTGTTTCTGAGCATTACACTTATAGACGTCAGATAATTTTCAGATGGTGGTCAAATGACACTATCGTTGTCGTTACTGGTTCAAACAGAGGAATAGGATCTGAAATTGCCCATCAACCATAGAAAATGGAAAATATAAAGCAAAGCTACACAGTATTACACACTTGACTCATACTCCTGAAACTTATCTCTCTGAGAATCCATGTTTGCTATAAACAATATCATTTTATCTATTTAGACTTACGGGGAAGACATTAATATTGTCTTACACATATTCAACCATTACATATCCTATTTAAACTACTATATGAAATATTCAATAAAAAGTGCATTCGGACGATGCTTCCTCAACAAAGACTCCAACTTTAGAACAGTTAGCGACTCATGATAAAGACAATGAAACGAAATAAGCTAGATAAAGAAATACACAGTAAACAGGAAAAACAGAGCAACTCTTGATAAATAAAGTGGAGAAATTTTTTTTACCTGACAATGATGTATTTGATTGAGGCACAGAAAAGAGTAACATATTAATGGATAATAACATGTTGTTGGAGACATTTATATAGATGAGTGAAGTATCTGAAAAGGTGTACGATCAGCTGAACTTGAGCGTCGGAAAAGGTTTGTCGCACTAATCGAGGAGGTTGAGCAGTAACTATACATTTCTGTTACAGTGATCGATGAGGCTGAGCAACAACTGTACGTTTCTGGAGAATTAAATTAGTTCTGAAATTATCAGCAAATTTAATTTATAATAAATTCATTTTTATTAAAACTGTAGGGTTAAAAAGGTAAATCAACTTTGGGGTTAAACTCTTCCCACTTATAGTAATATATGATGATATGATGATAATAACTATACATTGTTTATTAACAATTCAGAAGAATCAGATATTTAGATCACAAGAATACGAAGAAGCTAAAAAATATTACCTTAGATCACATAAATAGATTATTTATCCCCCTTGGCCCTTGATGTAATGTTCAAGTTATGTATTCACAAATCACTACAAAGGACAAAGAAGCAATACATAGTAATAAAATAAAAAGTGGCTCGATGATGAAAAAAGGTAAATGCAGATTTAATTTTTTTGTACAATGAAGATAAATGAATCCTTGTTCGAGAAGATCAAGTTGTTTAAAAGATTGTTGATGTGCTAAGATTGAGAAAAAAAAGAAGAGAATGTAAAAGAGGACAAAGATACCTTTTGTGAGAGCATTTTCTCCATTTTCTCTCCTGATCGATGAGCTTCAAATATGTTTTCTTGCACTTTTGATTAAAAAAAAAAAAAAAAAAAAAAAA
>JAJOOR010021603.1:0-19889 GCA_036250505.1 Solanum acaule | reverse complement strand
ATGAATGAGACAATTCAGATAGAGGAGGCAGACGTATAAAGCAAAATTTGGCAAAAATAGACAAAGTAAAGGGATTAACCATGACTTTTGATGCCTTTTCCCCTGCTTCATCGAGTGAACCAAGCTGCTCCAAAGAGGCCAGACTTGAGAGGAAATTTTGGTTAAGGTGTAGGAGTTTAGTAATTGTAAGACATCTGTTTCAAAGTACCTACACGTGGCTATAAAGTAGAATTGTTAAATCACTTTGGTACAGGCACCTACAGCTGTATTCCTACAACCTCTCATTTTTTGGCTTATATTTGTTTGGCAAAGAGAAGTGTGCACACGTGTATTCATCAATCAATAAATATGCCTATATAAAAGTACAATTCACACAACATGATGTACAATTATATATTGCAGTGATAGTCCTTTTCTTGTTGGCTTATATATAAGGGTAATAACAACAATAACAACATTAACATATGACCGGAAAACATTAATGAGTGATTTGTCTTTAATAGCGACTATCACACTTCAAAAAATATTAAATCAAATATCAAATGTTACCTTTAAAAAAGTTGTCTTTTATTTATGATAATAAAAATAATGGTCATGTCATATACAACAACAATAATAATGGGAAAAGGGTCAAAAATGCCCTTAAACTATGAGAAAAGAATAAAAATGTCCTCCATTTGTAGTTTGGTCCAAAATTGCCTTTACTGGCAATATTTTTGTCCAAGAATGCCCTTATTGTTATTTAATAGGTAAAAAATACTCATCTTTCAAATAAATATATAGTTTATTATCTTTTTAACACATTTTTTTCTAATAATATTTTTAAAAATTAGCAAATGTTTATCTTACTTCAATTCAGAAAATAAAATAAAAAATGAAAATATTTCTTATTTTAATTTTAATTTTTTTTTTATTGTTATATAAATATAAATCAATGATGGATATACTATGATCTTATATATATAACATATATTATCTGTCGAAAGCGTATATGAAATTATTCTATTTTAATCGATAAAATGAGATTAAGAAGAAAAAAATATTTCTTACATTTTTTATTTGTTAAAGTGATTTAAAAGAAAGAAAACAAGAACATGGTTTTTTAATAATATTTTAATTATGAAGAAGATGTGTTTAAAAAGGAAAAAAATAATATATATGTATTCGAAAACTGGCATTTTTGAGCATTTAGTAACTATAGGGGCAATTTTGGACCAAAGTATTGACTACAAGGGCATTTTTGAACCAAAATATTGACGACAAGGACATTTTTGAGCCAAACTATAAACATATGACATTTTTATTCCTTTCACATAGTTTAATGGAATTTTTGACCCTTTTCCCTAATAATAATAATAATAATAATAACAACAACAACAACATTAACATATGATCGAGTAACATTAATGAGTGATTTAAATTTTTTGATTGATTTGCGACGTCCAATTCATAATGTTAGGAGCATGTGACTTTTTCAAAAGCTAACAGGTCAAATGTTATACTCCAAATTATAAATATATTATTTTCTCCCACTATACAATTATCGTATTAAAATTTTATTTACAATATCATATCAAACTTTCAAAATTAAATATTTGATATTTATTTTTAATCATTACATTATTAAATTATCAAAATCAAACTTTATAAATATTAAATCGAATATCGAAGCTCCCCTTCGCACTTCATTAATTACTAGATGGTTGTATCTTCTTTTTTCTTTCTTTATCAATTATATGTTTGGTTTGTGCATTGAGTGTGGAAGTGAGTTAAGAAACTGTATGGAAAAAAGAGTAGTTATGTATACTGATAAAGCATTGATTGTGACTCTAAAAAGTTAGTCTTTTTTGTTGTGGGATGTGGAAACCTTCTCCGAACATCGTATGTATATAGATCTTATTTTTATCGTGTGAAAATAGATAGAGGAGTCGTTTTGATAAAATCCTTAGTTCAAGTAAAAGACTTAAAGTAGATTTAAAAAGGAAATATACTCCCTCTGTCCCTAATTGTTTGTCCATTTTTCCTTTTATAGTTGTCCATAATTACTTGTCCATTTTGACAAATTAAGAAAAAATAACTTTTTTTATCTATTATACCCTCAATTAAATGACTAATTACTTTGAAAAATGTAGAACTTTTCATCCACTTCATAATTAATAGGGGTAAAATGATAAATTCACTATGTCATTAATTATTTTCTTAATATGTGTGTCAATTCAAAAGTGGACAAGTAATTAGGGACAGAGGGAGTAGTAATTAAAAAGTGATGTTGAAAATAATTAAGAGACGCACACAAAAAGCATATTTGAAAAGGAAATATAGTAGTTAAAAAGTTATGTTGAAAATAATTAAGAAATGCACACAAAAATAATAAAATAATATAATAATTAAAATAAAAATAACATTTAATACCAAAAATAAAGAATAAGATAGTAAAAAAAATTTAATAATAATACTAATATGAAAAAGAAGGGTCATGTAAGGTATATTTCAAATTAAACTATGGGAAAAATGACAAATATATCTCCAAACTATCGTAAATGGTATGCAGATACCAGCCGTCATACTTTTGGGACATTGGTGTCCTTGCCGTCCAAAAGCTAGATCATATATACCCTTCACTCTAACAGAAGACTAAACAGGGATACGTGGCACAATCTTATTCGTCGATCTAATATTTAATAAATGTCGGGTCGATGGATAAGATTATGACACGTGTTTGTCCGTTAGTATAAAGGGTATATATGCTCTAGTTTTTGAACGGCAGGGGCATCAATGTCCCAAAAGTATGACGGAGGGTATCTGCATACCATTTACGATAGTTCGGGGGTATATTTATCATTTTTCCCTTAAACTATTATCATGTCTCTTCCACAAGAAAGGAAAAAAGTCCTTGATTATCTACCTAATCTTTAATTATAATCTTCGATTTCATAATCTTTTATTTAAAATCATGTTATCGGTAAGCTCGATATTGCAAATATGTCGCATTCAATTTTCATATCAAATATATAGTACATAATCCTATAAAATATTACTTTCTTAATTATAATTAAGGAATCATCATAGTGAATTGAAACAGTTTGATATCAATAACAGGTGTAACAAAATATCTAAACACATTCTTAATTCTTATGATAAATACTTACCACGTTCAATATTTATATCGATAATACACATGATATATGTTTGCACATAAATTTATATTCATTTAATCATATAGTTAATACATATTATTCCACCTTCTTAAAATCATTTAATCCCAACAAACTTTTTTTTTATAATTAAGAGCGTACGTGTTAAAATTAGGAGTGTAATGAAATGAATATAATTCTGCTATTTTAACTAATAAACAATGTTTTATATAAGTTCAGAATCTGAAATCAAATTATCAATAAAAATATTGAATATCGAACGAATAATTAAAAAAAAAAAAACAGAACAGAACAGTATAGTGTTACTAAAACACTGCACATGATACATCAGAAATTTTTGTACTCCTTGTAGTGATCTTTTAATAGGCTGTCATTTCATGGTACAACCCTATTTCAATTCATTCATACCTATTTAACTTTGGCTGAATTAAAGTTTTATATTATTATTCACAAATAAAATTGGCATACTGTTTAAAATATATTAAAATTTAAAACTTTATTTAAATGTTAGTTTATTTGGATTTTCCATTTTTTCCATCCTTGGCTAGCTTCGATCATAGATTCCCAAATATTTTGGCAAATATTATTTGAGTGAAAATTTGGATGAAATTTCACCATGTGATTGGCCATAGTATTTGAAAAACATATTTCACTTTTTTAAGAAATGATTTATATTCATAAGTTTTAAAAACTATCAGTACTTCCACAACAAATCTAGTTCGTTGCAACAAATACAAGTAGTGTCCATGACACTAGAGCAGTGTGGCAGTTTGGAGTGAGTGCAACAAGCATCATTTCATATATCGTGAAGTAGACGAAGCACATGACCAGTGGTGGAGCCACCTTATAGTTAAAGGGTTCATACGAAACCCCCTTCGATGAAAAATTATATTAATTTATACATGATTAAAATAACTTTTTAGGTATATATAGTATGTCGAACATCCTTCGGCTACTTCGTGTGTCTATTTTTTCAGATTTTGAACCCCCTTATTGAAAATCCTGGCTCCGCCACTGCACATGCAAAAATTTGGTGTAGAATTTGAATTTTTAAAAGTTCCCAAATAATGAGATTTGGTCCAAATACTAGATTTTTCTAGTATTTGAAAAATTGAATTATTTGCCAAATAATGACAAGTTGTTATTTCATATTATTCCAAAAGACTTTTAAAAGTAGATTCTGCATTTTCTGCTAAAAGAATATGATTCTTAAAAATTCTAAATTTATTTATTAAATAAAATAAAATGTTTGAGAAGCAAATGAAAAAATATATATATGCAAGAATGGGCATCCACTAACCTATTAGGTACACGTCTTTTATGCATGCCTAACGTCCACTCCTTCTAGTTGAATGCCTTGCTCCGATTTTAACGATGAGAGAAGACGATATCAACGAGAATATCTCTAACAAAGGTTACAATATTTGTAAGTTTAGCAATTTAACTTTAGATTTGCGAGTCTAAAAATAAACTTCTAATATATAGGTATGAGACAGGCATACTGTTTGTGGTGGGCCAGATAATATTTTGGGCTTCCTTAAGTTAATGGGCTGATTTTTTGGTACTTTTCTTTTGGGCCACCAAATGGATCCACTTCTATATGGGCCTAATAAAATTTAGAGCCCAACCCATTTCACAGATTATGAATGGGCCTATGATGTTCTTAATAGTAGGGAAATGATTTGTATTGAGTATTCACAAAAAGAAATAATTAATTTCAACCAACATGTTATAATCTTTGTTGTTTGAAAAATATTGTAAATTTTATTACGAGTCAAATTTGAAGAAAAAAAAGAGACTATGAAAATATTTAATGAAGTGAAATCGATCTTGTGTTGCTTTAGTTGGTTCAATTATAACATGCTCATAGTAACATACCTCACAGATTTGTCTCTTCGATCGAGTTGAAAAATGGGAGTATCATATGAATTTGTGCTACACTTTATAAAGTGTTCATGTGTGTACAACTGCACCCCTTCTTACGAACCTGATCAACCTAGAAGTTTTTTTCTCTCTTTTAACTCGCATTTATCGTTCACCCTTTAATAAAAAACGTCACAGTGAAATGAATAATTTATACAACACAATTGACCTAGAAATAATGAGTAGGAATATATGCATTATGACATGTACGTGAAATACATACAACGTAACATCATTCTCAGGCCAAACACATATGCAGGCCCTTAAAGTTGTCCCTAAATTTCATTTTGGCACTCCAACTCAACCTTGTTCCATTTTAACCCTTCAACTCCAATTTTTATGTTCCATTTTGGCACTTCTTTCCAAAGAATCAACAAAGTGGGATGTGTGTACTTCGCATGCCATTATTGTGTTAAAAAATAATGGATGAACATCATTTTAAAAAAAATATATATTTTTTTTAGAGTTTCTGTACATTATTGTATGAAAAAATAATCGGTGAAAGTGTGTTGATTTTTTTTTTAAAAACAATTAGTTAATTTAAATAACATCACATATAAATTTTTTTTCATATCTAGTCTACTTGGACTAACTCAAATATCATCTTTCTAATTTTCATTCAACTAAATACGAGAAAAAAAAAACTCATGTTCATTGCTAATTAATAACACTACAAAAAAATGTTGAAACTCGATAGACTTCGTTGGGTTGTCATTGATTTTTTTAAGAAAGAAAATCGACGCACTTTCGTCGGTTATTTTTCATGCAAAAATATAGGAAAACTCTTAAAAAGAAATTGTTATTTTTTTTATAAAAAAAAACAATGATACTCCGTCAGTTTTAATTTTTTACAAAAATTAACAGATGATCGTCGATTTTTAAAATGCAAAATTGCAGTTGAATAACATATATAGAAATAAAGAAATCATAAAATTAGTATTTTGTGTTAAATGGTACATAAAAGAAATAGAGTTGAAGGATAATCTTTTATAATTTTTTTAAATAATACTTTTTTTTGTCTTTTACTCTCTTAGAGAATGTGTGATGCACGCTCTCTGCGCCACATCACTTAGAAGGGCCAAAATGGAACATAAAAAATGGAGTTGAAGGGTTAAAATGGAACAAGGTTGAGTTGGAGTGTCAAAATGAAATTTAAAGACAAGTTTAAGGGTCTGTATATATGTTTGGCCTCATTCTCAAATTTATTTTAGGCCAATGTCATGTCTTGTCATTGATATTTGGCATATCTTTGGTTGTATCTTTGTGAAACTTTACTTAGGTGAATCCAACAATAAAAAATAAATCAAGATACTTGAAAATTGAAATATTATTTAATTAAGTTATAATCTTTCTAAATAAAAAAAAGAAAAGAAAAAAATCTGAAATATATTTGAACTTTGATTGAAATTGTTGTAATAATACCGAACTTTGGAAATGACCTTTTACTTCCATGCATTATTTAATAGTGTATTTTAAAGGTATATATATATGTACCCACATGGACATCATAAATATTGCATCATTATAAATAATAATGTGTTCACGTGGGCACATATATACCTTTAAAATACACTATTAAATAGTACAGGGGGTAAAAGGTCTTCCATAAAATTTGATATCGTAACAACAATTTCGTCCAAAATTGGAGTATTTTTCAGACACTTTTTCCTAAAGCACATTGATGTTAGAAACTATACCAATTTGAGTTTTGTATTAAAAAATATATACGATAATAGTTAGTTTTTCTTTTAAATTATATTAGACAATGGTCGGTACGAAGGAAGATAAAAAAGAATTCACAAAAAGTGTTTTTCTAGAAAAAAAGTATTTTTTCAAGTTATTTTCTTGTGTTCAGTAATAAAGGAAAAATATATAGTCCCATGGGCATTTAGGTATATAATCTAAACAAACACTATAACTCTAGACCCTAACCCATGTAACGACCCAACGCAGGACCTCACCTTTATAGTTTGATGCCAACCCAAGACCGACCTCGGATACAATCCTAACCCTAACCTAAGATCCGACTTGAGACTTAAGACCAGACTTGATACCAAGATCGAGCTTGAGATCCTAACCCCGACCTCGAGACCCAACCTTGACTTGACCTCCACCCGAGAGCCAACCCCAACACTAGGCCCTACCCCAAGACATGAACTTGATCCAGAGACCCAGCTTCAAGACCTAAACCTAACACCAACCCTAACTTGATTCAAGATCGAGTCTCGGGTCGAGGTTAGGGCTTTGGCCCTGTTTCAATTTAGGGTCGAGTCCCGTTTCGAGTCTCAGGTCGGGGTTCAGGTTGAAAAATTCAGGGTCAGGTCCTAGGTTTAGGAAGACCTGATGAGAGTTAGATCACATGGTTAGGTCACAGATCGAGTCTCGAGTTGGGTCGTGTTATGAAGTCTGAGAATAGACAAACTCCAAGCAAAGAACACACTTCCTCTTTAATAAGTCATATACAACACCTATCTAAATTAATCGAGTCAATAAACTTTAGGTAATAACCTACCACTACTAATATTTTTCTAAAAAAAGTCCAATAAGCAAACAAGATGAAACTTGAAAGGATAACCACTACTATAGCAAATTGTCCCTTCCAACACATGAAGTTACAAGTCAAATTAGACACTACTCTAAAAAGCTACACCATTTTCATAGACTCCTATTAAATTAGGGTTTAGGTTTTTCAGAATTAGGTTACTATAGCATGTCACAAATCATTCAATCATCTTAAATATATGTCAATTAATTATCTTTAATTAATTATATGGACCATTTTTAAAAGTACTATTCTCTGTATTTTTGCAGAAAGTGACCACATTTTAAGAAAAAAATAATAGTAGTAGCTAGCTCCTTTATTGACTGATTAAAATCCCTTTTTAGGGAAGGGGATGTTGACACTTCTCTTTGAACTGTCACTATTTTATGGTCACTCTTTGCAAATATTGGAACTATCAATATTTTTTTCTTATTACATGTTATGTGTCTTTTAATTAAGTGCTATTTTTTAAAACATTTGTTTGAAACCCTATACTCTATGTTTTTGTACTTCCCTTTTTGATGAAATTATAGACATTTGCATTTTAATATATTGTTAAGTTTTCTTAGTTGAGAATTTATCGAAGTCGTCTTAGATAAGGGTAAAGTCTGTATATATATTCCAGCATGTTCAGATCTTACTTGTGAAATCACATTCAGTATTTAATGAATTCACTTACGAAATTTTGAGTTTTTCATGTAAAATACATGTTCAAACACGATATTTTAAACTTTCAAATTATAGTATCATTTTTCAACTTCAAAAAATTAGAATCTATGAGATGCTTTTTTTTATTTTTTTAACAAATTAAGATAGGGAGAGAATTAGCTTCAGAAAAGCAAATATAGAAATATGTATTGATTACACAAGTCTTTGTTCTCACGTCATATATTACAGTTTACTGACTAGCTATATAGTCTACCAGAAATAAAAGAAAATAAAAAAAATGTTTTTAGTTTTAGATTTATTTCTATTTTTTCCATTTACTAATTTGTCTATCACCTTTAAACCTGTTTATGAGTCGAAGGTCTATAAAAAATAGTTTGTGTACCTTCTCGAAAATAGCAATAGAATTTGTGCACACTTCAGTCCTTTCAAACCTCACTTATAAAACTTTTATCAAGTATATTGTTGTTGTATCAATCTATTTAAACAAATACAAATTTTATTAGTTTAGAGTCTAATTACGTGTTTTCCCTGTAGTTTTCGAATACTACCTTATGTATAACATTTATTTCAGTAAGTGACACACTCAAATGCATGTATTTTGGATACATGTGGGTTAAATTAAGTGTAATCTATTTAGATACACTATATTTAAGTATGATTCATATATATCTAGGATATACTGACTTTCTCGCTCACCTCTCTGCTATGTCACTCGCCCCTCTTCTCTCTTACTCACCTCTCTCTTCCTACATATTTGTATTACATAATATATTTGGTATGAAAATATATATACCTAATATATTTAATATTTCTATATGTATCTAACTTGAAATCTGAATAAACGTTGTATCAATTTATATCAAGTGAAGCCCTCAATAATGTAAAATAGCTTTTTCCACCTTTTTTCTGCACCAATTCTCCCTCTATTTCTGTCTCTCCTTTTTCCTTGACTTGTTGTTTTCACTCTTTCTGTTTTTTTCCAACATCACTAAAAAAATAAAAATAAAAAAATAAAAAAAATAAAATAAAATTCATATATTATATCACTAATTTCTTCTTTCTTTCTTCCATCTCTCATTTCATTTCATTTCTTCCCATTTTTCTCTCTTCCTACTCTTTCTTCTAATTTTAAAAATACAAAACGTTGATTTTTTTCTTTTTTTATGTGAATTTATTTTTATATATAAAGTGAAAAAAAAAAATGCTACCATGATTTTGAGTAACACTTCAATTTTCTCATTATATTTCTCTATCAAATCTACAATTATTGTCTTTTTTTTCTTCCTTCTTATCCTTTCCTCTCCTTCTTATTGTTTATATCATCATAAACATAAACTCCAAGATTCTACTAAGGTAAATTCTCTTCTTTCCTATGAAATTCGTCGAAAATTGACTTATCGGAAATGTTCCCTACAAATTTCCTTAACGATGAGTCAATTTTTGTTAGAACGTCCATTAGAAATTCATGTTTTATAGTAGTGTCCCAATATTAGTTTTAAAAAATTAGCATACGTATAGTTTATTAGTAATAATAATAAAAGTTGACTTTGCATGTAAATATACACTATTATGTTATGGAGTTGAATTTTTAATTATTATTTTTTTGTTTTTTAGGATTTGTTAATGGAAGAGAAAACAAGGTTAGGGTCGATGCCACCAAGTTGTTATAACAAGTGTAACCAATGCCACCCGTGCATGGCGGCACAAGTACCAACGACACCGAGTCATCATCAAGTTGAATCGAGTCAGAGTCGAGGTAAAAATATGGCTATGGAATATTTTGACTCATCATCACCATCGATCGGAGCTAATAGGTACTCGAATTATAAGCCACTTGAATGGAAATGTAGATGTGAAGACCACTTTTACAATCCTTAGTTAGGTAATAATCGTATCGTTCAGATCAACTTGTGAATTTTGATTTATTTTTTTCTATTAGTCGTGTGATTTATATTTAACACGTGGATGATATGTATGTGTGTATTTTTTGAATTTATTTTTGAAGGAATTTTGATATCAATAAATTTGGTCCCTTGTGGTTTTTTTGTTTTTTGTTTTTGTTTTTAGAGACAAGATATATTTAATGAGGCTGTTAGAAGCATTTAGTATGGTGTACAAATTTTGATATTAATACATTGATGTTGTACATAACCTTTTTTACAGTGTTGATTTAATGTTGCAGTACTTCTGATGTGATGGTTGCATTTTTAATTTAAGTTCATAAAATTATAAATTTTATATATTTTTTAAAATTTTGTGTTGAGTTGAAATAGAAGAAATAAGTCAGGGTTAGACTTTCGGATTTTAATTTGTTTATTTGTTTTTTTTTTTTTTTTTTTTTTTAAGTTTGAACGAGAGAATCTTCAGTAAACTTTTCCATAGCAAAAAAAGTTAAACTTTCCATTATGCTACTACAATTCTTTTCTCTCTCTTTTTCTTAACCCGTAAGATTGTGTATCGATCGGTTTGGTTATAAAGTTTATCAATTTAACTTATTAGGTATTGATTTTTAGAAATGTTAAAATATTATAAAATCATTAAGATATTAGTTAATTGGTTATTAGTTAATCGGTTATTGATCGTTATCATTCAGTTATTGGTTTTTAATCGTTAAGATTTTACACACAAAAAATCATGGGAAATCACTTAAAAATAAGGTGACAAATCAATTGAACCGTACACATGAATTCACAAGTTACATATTGCTCAAAAGCAAACACTTTTACATTATAGAATAATCAAGAGTTTGAGACAACTCGAAATAAAAGTAGAAAATCAAATTATAAGTCAAGGACTTTATATACAAAATGACATAAATATAACTATTTAATTTACTATCGAGTTATTAGTTAACCAATTAAAAAAAAATCTTAATAACCATTATGATATAATAACCCGATATAAAAAAAATCAAAATTGCTTAAACCAAATAATACATTATTGATAAAACAATAACTTTTTTTCGATTCAATTTTGAACAACCACCCTATGCACAACTTTCATCATTTTTATTTTCTTGGTGACTCTAAATCATAACTTTATACTCCCTCCGTTTAACAAAGAATGATCTGATTTGACTTAACACGAAATTTAAGTAAATAAAGAAGACTTTTGAAACTTGTGGTCCTAAATTAAAGTTATGTCAAATGTACAAAATTGTCCTTTAATCTTGTGATCTTAAATATGTCACGTGAAAAGTTAAAATTAAAATGTTACCAAAAAAAGAAAGTGGTCATTCTTTTTGAAACAGACTAAAAAGAAAAGAAGATCATTCTTTTTGAAACGGAGAAAATAGCTGAGATAAAAAACATTATTTGTTTTCTCTCCATATCTATCAAAAACAATTTCTTTATTCGATAAAGATAAGATTTACTCACGTTCTCCCTTTCTAAACCTTCCTCTTTAAACCTCAATTGTAAAAGTATAGCATTATTCGCTAACTAAAAGGTATGAAAAATAAACTTTACAAATCACAAAGTAATATTCTGCATTGATTACGTCCTTCCACTCTCAAACAAACTCATCTTCACCCTTATTCCACAAAATAACCAGGGGCGGACCCAGCTAGAGTGCTCGAACACCCATTAACCTCGTATTGAAATATATATATCTATATAAAAATTAAAAAGTATATGTATAAAATTAACATAGAGCATTCTGTGAACAAATGTTTTGACCGGTCTAATGGCTCTTGATGAATGCTTAAGACTCTTTTAGTGTTGCTGAGCCTTTAGTTCGAATGCCCTTGAACACCCCTACCCTACTCCCACCGTCCATCACACATAATATTCATCTAAATTATACAAAAACAACTTAAACATAATATAATATTTTTTACTTCCGTACCAAACACTGAGATATTTCTTGTATCCATACAAGAAGAAGCTAAGCTAATTTATGAGTAGAGCAAATGACACATCCATTTTCAAAGGAGCAGAAACTTACCCATAACCTAGGTTGCTCGGACTATTCAAAAATATCACGGGTGTGTGTCGGATTCACCAAAAGTAGTGTATTCTAAGAGTATCCAACACGGATGCAGCATCGAAAGTGAAGTGTCCGCGCAACTTAGCCCATAACAGCACACAATTAAGATCTTCTCCACTTATCTAACTCTTGTGTAGTTGTTTTGATCAATTTCTTAGTATTCGTAACAATCTCATCAAGCAATTGACCTACTTCATCATGAATCGGAAAACTCGCCGGCCGATTAAAAACATTACCAGCGTTAGAGTATCTCCGATTACCATCATAAGCATAACCTCTTCCAACTGCATAACCAAAACCAATACCAATTCCACAACCAGCACCTAATCCAAAACCCAGCTGCAATCCAGGAAGTCCTGGACCAAAACCAGTGCCTCCGATAAGGCCAATTCCGATACCAAAACCACAGCCAACGCCGATTCCGAAACCAGGTCCGATTTTCCCTAAATGCTTTGATTTAACTATCGGTAGCTTCCATATTAAACCCTTTTCTTCATCTCCGCCATTCATTTTCGCTCCTGAAGGTTTTGAATTTGAGTAATTTGAGCACAGAATCTGTATACCTAGATGGAGAAGAATTGGGGGAAAATGAATTGGTTTGTTGTGTGGCTCAAAATAAAGAGAAAAATTCGGGGCAAATGGAATCCGAGTCCAATGGGCTTTGTTTAATTCAACATAGGAATATTACGAGGTGGATAATCGAAATCTTCCTTAATAAAATGAAAGATTAGATAATCAGTCAATTAAACTACTAAGACTATCGTTCGATATAGTTATGTTTAAGCTCCTATTATCAAATATTAATTATTATTTTAAAGGATATTGTCGTTTTATTATTCTTTTGATACGTGAAAATAATTAGATAAAAGAATGTCTTAATTAAAATACAGAACGATATTGAAATTCAAAGAATTGATAAGTGAAATTTAAGTGCTGATTCGATGTGTTTTAAATTTTTGGTACAGTTTCAAACTTCATATTAGGGTTGCGTATCGATCGGTTCAATTTTGAAGTTCATCGATTTGGCTTATTGGTTTTCGATTTGTGGAGATGCTAAACCGTTATCGAACCATTAAGATATTGACTTATCGGATATTGGTTTATCGGTTTGTTATCGTTATTGGTTCGGTTATCGATTTAACCATTAAGATTTGACACGCAAAAAAAAAAAACATTGAAAATTACTTAGAAACATGGTGACAAACCAAATAAACCATGCACATGAATAAGTTCACAAGTTACATCTTGCTCAAAAGCAAACATTTTTACATTGTAGAATAACCAAGTGTTTGAGACACCCAAAAATAAAAGTAGGAAACCAAACTTATAATAAGTCAAGGACTTTATATACAAAATGGTATAAATATAATTATTTAATTTGTTATCGGGTTATCGATTAACCCGTTAAGAACTGATAATCCGATAAGAGAAAAAATCAAAATCGTTATCAAAACCGCTAAATCAATAACCCAATATTGATAAACCAATAGCTTTTTTTCGATTCAGATTATCAATTTTGAACAATCCTACTTCATATTCGTTGATTCAGGCAATTCAAACTCAAAAAAACTATTTATAGAGTTCAAATTTTTATAAGCTTTTCTTGTGTTTTCAGTGATGATATTTTTTCACTCATTTTAGTGCAACTAAAAACTTATGTCAGGCTTGAAAATTACCATCCTACCTAATTTTCAGATGTAAATAACCCTTGAGGTATGTGCTCACGATCAAACACTACTTTTGATTGATTTCACAATGGAGTTATTCACTATAAGTATTAACATTGTCTTACATTGAACATCGACTTATTTTAGTATCGTTCAATCTCTAAAATTGATTTTCACTTAAAACAGATTAGTGTTCGTCTAATCGTGTTTAAAGATGTACAAAACTCTTCATATCTTGTATTTATTTTAAGAAATCTACAATATATTTATAAATTATCAAATCATAAACCCAATTGTATTATTTTGCTTTAACTTAAAATCATTGTAGCAACTCATACACTCCAAAGCTTAAATCCGCCTCGGCTAATTTTTATGGATTAGGCTATTAAGTAAAAAGGCACAAAAATTGGCTACTTATGCAAAGATAGGCTACTTATGCAAAAATCCCCATTTGCTTAACTACCACACAAATCAAATCCCCCGCCAATCGCCATAACCAAAAAAGCTTCACACAAAGCTCCAGTTTACAGCTACAACAATGGCGTCTTCCATTAACCTACTTATCTCTCCACCAAATTCGCAATACTCATTCTGTTCTCGCAATTCACTTTTCTTCTCTCCTTCAGTTACAACATTCCGAAGAACTCTTCCTTCGAAATCGCTATCAATTTCAGCTTCTTCTTCTTCGACGAGAGCATTAGAAGCTTTGATATTCGATTGCGATGGCGTAATTTTGGAATCCGAGCATCTTCATCGCCAAGCGTATAACGATGCTTTCTCTCATTTCAATGTGCGATGCCCTTCTGATGACGACGAGCCGCTGAATTGGAGCCTTGAGTTCTATGATGTGCTACAGAATCAAATTGGAGGTGGAAAACCCAAAATGCGATGGTATTATCTATTTTTCTTCTCAATATTTTTGATTGTTGAAGTCCTGTAGATTTATGAAGTTGAAACTTGGAAAATTTGAGAAGATAGATTATGAAATGATACGTAGCAACCATCCAAACAAGTAGTTAAATGACGCGGAATAGGCTTTAATGGCAATATAGATAGATCAAATCATTACACAGGCTTTTTAGATGAGATTTTGTTCACATTTTTCCAACATTATCATATACTGATGGAGTTTTTCGAGTGTTTTGATAGGTATTTTAAGGAGCATGGTTGGCCTACTTCAACAATCTTTCAGCATTCTCCGGAGGATGACAACGATAGAGCCAAGCTGATTGATACTCTTCAAGTACTATATCTGATTTTCTTTATTCTTTCCGCTATGTGAATTGATGTTTGACGCATATGCTTATTAATATACATAAAAAAAAATCTTATAAAAGGTTATAGCTCATCAAAAAGGAAAAAACTAGGAAGGACCAGAGAAATATAGTGTGCAGGGAGAGTTGAACACAAGTAGGATGGTAACTGGGGTAGGTGGAACTCTGAGGGCTGATTTGGAGGCTGGGAAATGAGACGCGGAACTGTTTGATCATAACTTAAACAAAGTTTGACTGAGTAATGTATGAAGCTAGGGGATGGGGATGCAGCAGCTAGGAAGATTGGCGGATTGTTTTAAGCTCTAAACTTGCAAATGGAGATAATAAATGTGTTTTCCATGGGACAATATTGATTTTGGTTTTACACTGTAGTCTAATCAACAAGCAGTCTTAGAAGTAGGTTTTCGAACGACAAGGTATGGATTGGGGTCACTGGTTCAAGGCTTAACTATGTGATTGCTTTATTTGCTTTGTTGTTCTTACTATTATTACTAGTATCTTTCCTTTCAAATGATTTCTTGTCGGTGACGATGCCCTTTGCATTCTTTCCATTTTTTTTGTAGGATTGGAAGACTGAGAGGTACAAAGAGATAATCAAATCTGGAACTGTAAGATAGATTATCTATATTCATCATTGTTCCTGCTTAAATCGCTTGAATTTCGTAGCATATCCAGTTTTCATTTACGAAATGATTTGGTGTTGCTTTTGGCAGGTTGAGCCGAGACCAGGAGTTTTAAGATTGATGGATGAGGCTAAGGCTGCTGTAAGATATTTACCTTACAACTGCAGTTCTTACTCTGCTGTGTAATTTTCCGTTGAAGAGGGTTCGAATGAACCCCTTGGGCCTACCTGGCTCCGTTCCTAGCATTAACGCCTTTTCCATTGTATTCCAGGGCAAGATGCTCGCTGTCTGCTCTGCTGCAACTAAAAGTTCAGTTGTATTGTGTCTTGAGAATCTTATAGGACTTGTAAGTCTTCTGTTTTTTGGAAGCATGTTTCCTTTTCGTTCTATTTCTTGTCGAAACATGGTTAATTGTTTGTCCAAATTTTTTCTTTTAGGATCGGTTCCATGGTCTTGATTGCTTCCTTGCAGGTATCTTTATCCGGACTTCTTTTGATGACTTATGCTACCTATTTCTGTAAAAGAACATGATGCTACTTCATAACTACTTCACGTATTTATGCTGTCGTAAATTGAAATGCTGTATGATAGAACACGGTCCATTTCGTCTTGAAACTACTACTACTATCTCATAAGATTACATGATTTTAGTTAGTAGATGTGTATCAGCACAGGACTCTTTGAATATCGTAATTGTAATTTCCAGGTGATGATGTGAAAGAAAAAAAGCCTGATCCTTCAATATACATTACAGCTGCCAAGGTGATCAGTATTATATGTACTTGCACTTTCATACCGCGTATTATAACATTTATCGTACTTCTTTTGACATTTGGTTTGGTTTTCGTCAGAAACTTGGCGTCTCAGAAAGCAATTGTTTGGTGGTAGAGGATAGTGTCATCGGGCTACAGGTTCATCTCCCAATTCTCTGTAACTTATATTTTAAAGTTCTTTCAAGAGGCTGTGTGTAGTTCGAAGTAGTAGCACTTTGATCTTCATCATATGGAAATTTAACGCCTATTTGTAACTCACCCTTATTAGTATATCTTTGTCTTCTCGCGAAACTAATTTCATCTTCTTAATAGTCTTATATAGCTGATCAAAATGACATTGTTAGGGTCCGGTTATGTGAACATCAATGTTCATTATGTAACTGTTCTGTACTTAACCAATTTCTCAGGCTGCAACCGGAGCTGGAATGTCGTGTGTGATAACCTACACTTCATCTACCGCGGATCAGGTAACACATATCATTCTAGTCTTCCTTCAACGATTTCAATACCATCGACTCTCATCCTTAACGTAAATTTTGCCATCATTATCGGACATGTTATAATGTTTCACAGGATTTCAAAGAAGCCATAGCTATCTATCCTGACTTGAGTGATGTTAGGTATGAAAACACACATGTATATCATTGTTGTATAATACTTTAACAAACTTATAGGAATGATGATTTATGACTAATTATTGCGTTCGTGCAGGTTTAATGATTTAGAGTCACTTCTTCAAGATGTTGTGGTCGCGAAGTAGGATAGAGGGACGGGTCCATTATACAAAGAGTTTCGAAGCTGAAACAACGGAGTCCTTGGTATCTGGATAGAAGTTTTGGCAAGCTTGTATCATTTTTTGTTCTAAAATAAATTGTTCATAATTATTCATTTTGTGTAAAATAACAGTTAATCACATCACATTCATAGTATATGTCTATATAATGTAATCTTAGTTTTCAGTTCCAAGTACTGTTGCTTGTCTCTCATTACTCATGTCCTTGATTTAGTCGAGTCTTAATGTGCATACTGAAAAACTTATTGGAAATCGAAAAAAAGTAAAACAATTAAAATGACAACCTGACAATTCTTAACACTTGGTGGTCTACTTTTGGAAGACCATATATAATTATAACTAACGTAAGCCCAGGAGCAGTTTCTCAAATAAAGCTTAGTTGATCGTACCACTGTCGAGTCAACTTTGAACAAGTATAACTTGACCCGATTTGAGGGTCGATCTATTTTTGACTATACATACTTCACAATAATTAGGATAGAATAGTATATAATATGTTTATCGAAGAATTATAACACAACCGACCTTAGCTCAGTTGGTAGAGCGGAAGACTGTAGTGGGTGCAAGCCTGTCAGATAATCTTTAGGTCGCTGGTTCGAATCCGGCAGGTCGGATTCTTTTAATTTTTTTTTCCATGGTTCGACTTATTCGGATTTGTGTCGGAATATTTCACCTCGTGAGGTAAAACAATTTCATTTTCAGAGTTCGTACACAAAACGTAATCCATTTTGATACTTTCCAACTATTGCTCCATAGCCTAATATTTGAACCTAAATAATAAGCCATTTAGCACAAATATATTCTGAACTCATCGACGCTAGATCTTCGATATGTGTGATTGTGGGGTGTCTTGCACTACCACCAAGTTTTGCACCATTGTCAATCTGTCATTGTTATGCTTTGCAAGTCTCACCTAATAATTTTCTCAATTTGACATTAATTAATGTTCTTAAGGACACAAATGAAATAATATTTGAGAAACGTTTAAACTTACGGAGAAGATACATATTTATTTGGTGAAACATTCAATAACAAAAATATATTTAGTATAGTTTCATAATTACGGTTTGAGGAAGGTGAAATATATGCAAATCTTACATTACTATCTTCATTGAGCAGAAATGTTATTTTCGACACACCCAGACTCAATTGTGTTTTCATAAACGTTAGAAAAAAATGAATCCGATGGAAAACTTGTTTAATTTCCATCTCACTTTTTGACCACTGCATTTATTTTCTTTTTTCAAATTTAGACCAATTTTTTTGTATTTTATTAAAACGCCACCATTTTAAGGGAAAAAAAAACACAAGTACATAATAAAAGATTTTGCAGAATCCTAGCAACATTAAGTAATTAACAAAATGTGTCATAACCTGGAATAAGCTTGTTAGCTAATTATGGCATTTGAATTAGTGAAACAACAATTTTGGGCATTTAAAAAGCAGATTTGATTGTATGTTAAAATCACATCTTATTAGAAAAAGTACATTTAATCAACCAAATATTCTTTGCAAAAAATATAATCAAACGTAAGTCCAATTTAAAAATTCCAAAAAAAAGTGAAAAATATTTGATTTCTATAGCCAAACGCCTACTAAATAGGTCTAGAAGGAAATAAGTATGTTTCTAGTCATTTGCCTGGATCTCTTGGCTATCTAACTTCATTGCATTATTTCTCGCTTGATTCTTCCAATCTCTCAGGGTCTATTCTTGAATCTCTTTCGAATCTCACCCACACAGAGTATTCGTTCATTAAAGGTTACTCCCTGAACGGAACAATACCATCCTGGATATTCTCCCTTCCATCACTAAGTTATTTAGACCAAGTTTTAACCGACTGCAGAGTCCTCTACCCATGATTGGGGTTTCGTAAATGTAACTTAAGATCAAGTCGCGTTAGGTTCATAAGGTTTTGAATCGACTCAGGAAGAGGACCCTGCAACTTGAAACTCTGAGCCTAAAATAAGTTAGTGATGGAAAGGAGAATATCCAGGATCGTATTGTTCGGTTCAGGGAACTACCTTCAAAGAACAAATACTCTGTGCATGTGCTCATGAATAGGCACCGAGAGATTGCAAGAACCAAGTGACAAATAAATGCAATGAAGGTAGATAACCAAGAGATTCAGCCAAATTACCAGGAAAGTCCTCCAATGTAATGACGTCTTCACGCGTTTTAATCCAGCTTGTGGCTATTGCCATTACTGCTGTGCTTAGTATGAGGGCGCGAATCAAGAAGGAATGACTTCAACTGTTTGAAAAGCTCCTTCGGTTTCTCCATGTCAATTGCATGTCCTGCATCCTTTATTATAACAAGTTCCGCGTTCTCACTTAAATGCCTGCACCATCAAAGCAAGTTCAGACAAAAACGCAAAGCTAGTCGTTTAATGCTTGAGCTAGTCTAGTGTTGTAAGGTTTGACCTTTTTAATCTGTGAGCCAATTCTAGTGGGAATATCTGATCATATTCTCCCCATATTATCAA
>JAJOOR010021602.1:0-24970 GCA_036250505.1 Solanum acaule | reverse complement strand
TATTATTATTATTATTATTATTATTATTATTATTATTATTATTATTATTATTATTATTATTATTATTATTATTATTATTATTATTATTATTATATATGCATTTGTTTTGCTAAAAATAAGGAAGTTGTGGAAAGATAGTTGAAAATATTTTTCCACAAAAAAAGGAATCATACACGTTTGAAATTAAAGAATAAAAAAAACAAATTAATTATATTTAATTAGTTGATAATTTAAAAATTAAAAATTAGAGATTAATTGTGGCGCTGACATGTAGGCGCTATCACCTCTCCTATTATATATATAATAAGATAATAAGATTATTATTCTTACTAATCACGGGGAGTCTATCAGTTTAAAAAATCAATTTAGATTTATATCTACTTTAAATTATGTAAATAGGATAATGAATAATTCTTCTATTTTAGATTTGGTGAGTTTACATTAAATGTTCATCTTATCCATAATCTTTTTCGTCTAATAAAACCAGCCAAAAATAGTGTGATAGGCATTAGACACATTTATAAAAAGGGCTAAATATCAATAAAAATATATTTTTATCGGTAATTAAACTATTGTCATTAATTAATTACCACTAAAGATAAGAATGTTGTGAATAAACTGTTATTTTTTCTGATTTTTGCATTAATGTTTTGACTTCTTGCATTTTATTTTTTAAGAACAAAAATGGGCAGCGAAAATGGAAGTGGGAACTAGCGTGCACATAATTAAACTCTCACTAATAAAGTAATATTTCAATAGTTAACTAACGGAGTTATTAAAATTCTACTACTTGTGCTTGAAATTTCTTCGAGATATGTTTCTTTTAAAGTATCTAATTATAATCAGTCTAAGAAATACTGAAATAAACCAATAATTAAAAGAAAATAGATACCTATTATAGGTCAACTCCTTGGACAGTGACAAAAGTATATTGATGTAACAAGGGAGGGATCCTATGTAGAATACTTATATATTACTCACTTTGTTTCAATTTATGTGACTTACTTTCCTTTTTAGTCAATAAAAATAAAAGATACATTTCTATATTAAGTAACAATTTAACTATAAAATATCTATTTTATTCTTAATGAAATGATTTACAGCCACACAAATTTCTATCATTTATTTTGGACCACAAATTTTAAAAATCTTCCTTTCTTTCTTAAATTTCGTGCCGAATTAAACTATGTCACATAAAATGGGATGGAGGAAATAGTAACCAATTTCTAATTATTGTACAGATAATACATTCTAATCTAGCAAAGGTTTGATGACTGTCTGTCAGTCATGTCTTTCTAAAAGAGACATTATCCAGAAAAGTCTTCCAGTAACATAATAATAATAATAATAATAATAATAATAATAAGAGAAGTAAAAAGTGACATGTGTTAGCACCACAAAAACAAACTTTTTAATAATTTAAATAATAAATTTTAGAAAAATAATAAATTGAAAAAGTATAAATGAAAAAAGAAAATCAAAAGCGGTTGTGAATCAAGCATTTTCAAAAAATAAAAATTAAAGTTTTTTAACTAATAAATAAAAAGCAAAAATAGCCACCAATTAATCGGGAAAAATCATTCAAATAATAAATTTTTAAAAATAATACATTGAAAAAATATAAATGAAAAAGAAAATCAAAACGGTTGTGAATCAACCATTTTTCAATAAATAGAAATTAAATATTTAAATCTTATCTATCTATATATAATACAAAAGGTGATAGTGCCTACGTGTCAACGCCATAATTATTCTGCAATTTTAATCAAAAAATCATTTACTTAAATGATTGAGAGTAAGAAGAAACGTAAGCGTAATTTATGGGATTTAATTATAATTTCAGATTTTATTCCTTTTTAGCCCAACAAAAGGATTCTTCTTGTATTAGAATTAATGTATCCGGATGGTGACTTATGAACAACACATATTCTTTTAATAAAATAACAACACATGTTCTTTTAATAAAATTAATATTAATTATGAATTTAGTATATAAATTCACATAAAGAAAATAGTGAATAATAAATAAATAAATAAAAATCTCTCTTTCTCTTTCTATACACGGATAATAACCACCTTTTTAAAAGTGCAGTTGACACTTGATGTAACTATTTATAAGTTTTGAAGATTTTTTTTTAGAAGATAATGTTAATGTTCTTATACATTAATGAATGGTTCACTATCTCTTCAGTTTTACTTGCTATGATATGAATAGATTAGAATATTAGAAAAAGTTCACATCTAATGATTGATAAAGATATAAATTACTCTCTATCTCAATTTATGTGACTTTTTTTCTTTTTTAGTCAGTCCAAAAAAGAATGACACATTTCTATATTAAGTAACAATTTAACTATAAAATGTTTGTTTTATCCTTAATGAAATGATTTATAATCACACAAATTCCTGTCATTCATTTTAGACCACAAGTTTTAGAAGTCTTCATTTCTTTCTTAAATTCCATGCCGAGTCAAAGTACCTCACATAAAATGGGACGGAAGGAGTATCATTTTTTTAATAAAAAATTAAAAATTTGAATTAATAATATAAAAAATAATATAACAAGTAATTGATTCACTATTTGTATTTAATTAACTTCAATACTAAATAGAAAACCATATATATTAATTTTATATACATGTTTGCATTATTATTAAAATATTTTATATTCACTGTATTTTAAATATCTTTTCAATTATAATTTTACATGAATTTAAGACGACAAAGAATATTTTGAGCCTTTTGGATTTGAAAAAAAAACATAAGTAAAATGTACCAGCATGTCATTTGAAACTATGATATTTAACATTTAATGTGAAAGTTAGAATTAATAAATTGTTAACATGATTTATTTTTTTACTAATACAACATAAAAATAATAAAGGACAAACATGTAAAAATATTTGAACTATTTTCTGTTTTATGAAATTAAAATAATCATAAATTAATATATCCACGTAACACATGGGTACGTCAAGTTGAACTATAGTAGTAAAAAATGTTTCCACCTTGTTTAGATAGTTGTTATTTGTTGTAGTGTATCATATTGTTACGTTAGTTAAAAATGTTTTTTTTTAATGTAAATTCTATTATATTAGTTGTATCATTAGGTTCATTGTTATATAACAATGAACAATCTTATTTAGGTAAAACTTAATTTGGTGTGATCGCGTTGTTATCTCTCTTTATTCTTATTTTGTTTTACTTATATTTAACATTTTTATATCTTTTTTTAAATAATAACTCTAACATGTAATCTATTTTTTTCTCAACAATATTACATATTCATTTTATAAATTATTGGCGTGTCACATTATATTACGACAGTACACAGTATAATCTACTCAAATATTGTATTTCATGAAAACGATGTAATATAACTTAATACAGTTGTTGGGGGTTATAGTGAGTGCCTTGAAACTGTTTAGATGATTGACAAAGTGATTATAAGAAGCATGTCACTTTAGGTTTACTTATAGGTAAACCATGTTCTTCAATGTGAAAGCGAAGACCATCTCCAACCCCACTCTATTTTACTCTCCATTCTCTATATTTGGAGAGTAAAATAAAAAATTATGTCATGTCCCTCCACTTTGCCAGTCAAATTTTGCATCGGAATAAGGGGGGAAGAATCTAGAGTTGTGGAGAGGTTAGTAGAAGACTCTAGAACTCCCTAGATATTTTCAAGAAGTCTAGAACTTGTAGAGAATTCTAGAACATGGACTAAAGTGTAAATATGTAGGAACTTGTAAAGTAAATATTATTTACACTTAGGCCCCTAGGAAGTAGTATATGTAGAGGGCCTCTTATTTGCAAACTCATCAACCAAGTTGTAAGCATTCTCCAAGCAATATGCAAAGCCTTCTTCCAAAGCATTCTAAGTCTTTCTTGCATTTTCTTAGCGATCTTAGTTTCAAAGGGCTTACTTGAGCTTACAAGATCGTGAAAGATTTGTGAGTGAGTGATTAACGTTTCAAAGATACTTCATCCAATTCTAAGCGTGAACGATCGTTAGTCAGTATATAACCCAACCAACTGAGTTGGGGTCGATCCCACAAAGAGTAACTTTCTTTTGAATTCAAATACAAAAGTATGACGGTGACCTTTGCAGCTGAACAACACAACACTTAAGAGTTTAACAGTCAAATTCCAGGTTGTTGTTACCAACCCACTTCAACAATCAACAAGGAACAATCAAATAACTAGAAAACACTTGGGGGATATAACCAACTACCAAATTCAACTTAATGGGTGTACATCATTACCGACAATGCTAATTCGTCGTGGGTAGAATGGACTATAAGTAAGGTAATTTTCTCTCGAACAACTACCTTATTTCCATTGAGTTCTCTCGAATCTCAACACTATCCATAAGACGACCATCCCACTTTCTCATCAAATCCACTCTTTCGAGCTAGATACAAAGGCTGAATCTTGGGTTTCACTTTCTCAAGCTGAAACCGTCATGACCCACTACTAAGGATGCCAAATTACTACGTTGGTTCTATACTTTTCTCTCGAGCAACCACAAAACTCTGAACTATATTACACTAAATATGCAATAATGACGTTAAACCACAATATTAATTCAGACCCACTTCAAATTAACACCAAAAGTCACTAATCGATAACACCCATTTAGTCAAATGCAACAATTGATCACATTGTCAAACACCCAAGGTTAGGGTTTTAGCCAATCATAGTAAAAAGATGAAATTCAATACCTGCCACATTTTCCATAGCTGGGTAAATGAAATTCGAAAGTTAAAATTAACTAAAATCTTCTCTATTACAAAACCCAAATGAAAAACCTTGCTAAAATCACTTCAAATCAACAATGGCAGTGTTTTTGCTCTCTATATTTTGTTTCTCACGTTTTTTGAATGCTTTCTCTCTCTTGCAAAAATCAATTTATACAAGTCTGATGTGTGGCTTTTTGGGACCAATCGGCGAGGAAAGTCGGGCTTCGCCGACCATTCGGTGGCTCGCCGACTATTCGGTGGCTCGCCGATTGGTCTTCGTCTCGCCTTCATTCTTCACATCTTCTTAGTCCAACCACCGTAATTTTACGCGAGCCAGATCGGGATCGCCGTTTCATTCTGCGATGCGCCTTTTTTCCTTTTAACTCGCCCATCAGCACTTAGATGGATCTCCATCAGTACCTTTGGCGACGAGGTCATTCATCGCCGATGTGATCGGTCGACACGCCGAATGGAACTGCTGCTCGCCTAAGTTACTCCTAATCCAATCTCAGAGTTTTGTAAATTTAGGCGATAGAGGAGTGACTTGGCGATTCACCGAGTGATCTCGGTGATCATCATGCTTGTTTCTCCTTTTCTCTTTTTCAGCTTGTGTTGTCCTTGTTTACCATTTCTGTCCTAGCTTTGTTCCTCAACCTATATATCTGAAAATCAAGGGTTTTACATCATTTATTGGCATAAATTGAGCATTTGAGAACACTAATTCTATATAAACAGATCCCTAAATGAGTCCAAATCTTGGACTCATCAACACCCCAACTTAAACTTTTGCTTGTCCTCAAGTAAAACTCAAGTTCAGTAGTTCAAAAAGGATGTCTCAAACAGTGCTACAAAAGACTCAATCATGAATGCACACAACAAGACTCAACTTACTCATGCAAGGATCAATTGTGCACTCAAAGATTCAAGTTGTGACTCACCATTATCAAAGATTCTCAAGTTTATAATACTTGCTTCAAATGCAAGTTCAAGATCAACAAAGGTACTCAAATGCCCTCACAACAAAAATGATTTGATATGCACACACAATGGTTCAACGCTTTATAGTTCTGGAATCATATACAACTCTCACACTCACAAAGATGAACACATGCATGACTTCACCCATAGGTTTGCCCTTATTTTCCAATCAACATTCACTTCAGCTTACTCAAGATCAAAAAGGTTTCTTCAGGGCTTGTAACGGGATGAGTGTAAAAGTATGGTCATTTAGGCTCAGTGGCTTCTATTCTCATGAAATGTGGTGTGAACATCACTTTCTTTCCTTTTCTTCAACATTCTCATTCATGCTCAAAATTCACCCCATTATTCACTTCTCATGAAATACCAGACACCCCATTTTTTTTTGCAACTTTCACAACTTTATTTCTCAACTTTTTCGTTCCTTTTATTTTTCATTCTTCTTTTCTTTTTCTCTTTTTTTTTTATGTAGGGGTTCCATCTTTTTCAAAATCATGGATCAAGGGGGACTTCTTTGCACTTCTTGATTTACCTTCTCTTTTCACCACACCCCCAACTTAGGCCAAAGCCTATTCAAACAAACCACACTTCATAAGGATTATGGGCGAATGGATAAAAAGAGGTCTCATTTACTCAAGTTTCTTCCAAGAAAAGGATAAGGCTCAAAGGGGGTTCAAGTAAGGTTCACACACTCACAAGGTTGGCCACAAAAGAGGTATATTGTCAAATTGTTTCACTCTTCAAAATTGCTGCCTAAGATCATTTCAAGAGCTTGCATCACTTAGTCAATCGGACCAACGGGGCAAATTCTAGGTGTCATCACACAAGGTTCACGGTAAGCTCATCACACAAGGCATTGGCACCAATGTCAAACAAGATTCCACACTTTCGCTAGTGTGCAATGTTCATCACAAGAGACTCATTCGATGATCGGCTGGTTACAACAAGATGCACAAAGTTCACACATTGTCTATGCAACTTCATTTGGCCTCATCATAAGCGCGCATTCATTTGTGTTCGATTAAGAGCACTATTCAAGTCATCGGTATTGATCATAACCGATACTCAAATAAATAACTTTTTCGAACGAGCAAGGGACTCATTGACCAAACACACATCCCCACCAAAAGTATTCAACATTGTCCCCAATGTAAGTAGAGAACAAAAAATACCAAAAATGAAAAATAAAGATAAACTACTGATATGTAGACACACAAAACAAGGTGACAAGGAATCTGCACTAGGCACCCGTTTGGCGAAAACTTGTAATAGTCACCGAACAACTCGGCGATTCACCCAATGATCTGGATATCGCCGTTATTTCCAGTATGCAACACGTTCAGGATGGTGTGAAAAGGCGGAATTGAAAGAGTTCACTGAACTGGTCAGCACTTCGCATAATGGACTTGCAACCTCGCCGAATGATCCATTGGATAAGACCATCGGAGCTGGGGAAAAAGGGCGGAGAAAGTCGGGTCGCCCAATCACTTCGGTAAGTCGCCGAGTGATGAAGTTTCCCTGCCTAATATTCCAGTATCTCAACTCCATTTTCTAAGTTTAGAAGGCGGACTAGGTCGAGCTTGCCGAACAGATTCGGTGATCCGCCAATGGCGTCTTCACCTTACACAATTGCTTGCACCTGCAAAATCAGCGCACGTTATTTGAAATACTAACACTTGGGTTGCTTCCCAAAAAGCGCCTTATTTAATGTCGTGGCACGACATGGAAATGCTCTCAAGCATCTTACAAATACACCACTTCAATCAGAGAAATCTATTGGCATTCGCCAAAATACAACTTCAAGTGTTGCACATTCACTTTGAATGCAGGTCCCTCTTTACCTTCGACTTCAATGGCACCATTTGTGAATTCCCGTGTTACTCTAAATGGACCTTACCATTTGGATTTGAGCTTTCCCGGAAAGAGTCTGAGTCGAGAATTATATAGTAACACCCAATCTCCTATTCTGAACTCCCTCTTAAGGATTCTAGAATCATGCCACTTATTCATCTTTTCCTTGTAAAGAGCTGAACTTTCATACGCCCTGAACCTGAATTCGTCCAACTCATTTAGCTGATCTACTCTCTCTTTTGAAGTCTTTGCCCGGTCTAGATTTAGAGCTTTCAATTCCTATAATGCTTTGTGTTCCAATTCAACCGGTAAATGGTATGATTTTTCGAAGACTAGCAGATACAGAGACAAACCAATTGGTGTTTTGTATGCAGTGCAATACGCCTATAGAGCATCATCAAGCTTTCGAGACCAATCAGTCTTATTTGCATTCACCATCTTGGCCAGGATACTCTTGATCTCCCGATTCAACACTTCAACTTGGCCACTCGTTTAGGGATGATACAGAGTTGCTACTTTGTGTTTCACTCCATACTTGCTTAATGTGGATGCAAAATACTTTTTGCAAAAATGGGATCCCCCATCACTAATAATAGCCCGAGGAGTACCAAATCTAGCAAAGATGTAGCGTTTTAGGAATTAAACAACACTCTTCCCTTCATTGTTCGGAAGTGTAACAATCTCCACCCATTTAGAAACATAATCTACTGCCACCAAAATGTACTTATTATCAAACGAACTCACAAATGGGCCTATGAAATCTATTCCCCAAACATCAAATAGCTCAACTTCTAAAATAGGCGTGACAGGCAACTCGTGTCTTTTAGACACTCCACCTTGTTTCTGACATTGAGTGCACTTCTTAACAAACTCATGAGCATGTTTGTAGAGGTACGTCCAGTAGTAACCACTTTGAAGGACTTTAGCAGCTGTACGTACACCACCGTGATGACCCCCAACCGGTGAAGCATGACAACCATTGAGAATTTCGATGGCTTCTTCCTTCGAAACACATCTCCGAATGATATGGTCTGCACACTCTTTGAACAAATATGGTTCATCCCAAAAGTACTTCTTAACATCGAACAAGAACCTCTCTTGTTGGTAGAAGTTCAGTCCTTCCGGCATTAGTCCACACACTACACAATTGGCAAAATCAGTATACCAAGGAGAATGTTGGAGAGTTACCGTGAATACCTGTTCATCGGGAAAGGCATCATTTATGTCGATCTCCAGCTGGTCATTTCCTTGCCTTCCAGTCTTGATAAGTGGTCAGCCACCTGATTTTAACAACCTTTCCTATCTTTGACTTCAAAATCGAATTCTTGCAGCAGTAGAACCCACCTTATCAATCTTCGCTTAACATACTTCTTTGCCATCAGATAACGCAGTGCAGCATGATCGGTGTGAACAACCATTGTAGTGCCTAGCAAGTATGCCCGAAACTTCTCAAACACATATATTATCGCAAGTAATTCTTGTTCTGTAACTAGATAGTTACACTGAGTAGCATTCAGAGTTTTGCTTGCGTAGTAAATGGGGTGAAATAGTTTGTTACGTTTTTGCCCCAACATGACACCTAATGTCGTGCCTCTTGCATCACACATCACTTCGAAGGGTTCTTGTTTGTACCCACGGGGCACATTGAACACCAACTCAACTAAAAAGAGAAAAAAGGGTACTCACTCGTCGGTAAGGGAAAGGCTAGGCTTTTCTTACTCTCCTAGATGAGAGATCAGAGCTACCGGGTTTGGCGCGGGTGAGCTGTGTGAAAGAAAGAGTCTTTCTTTCTAGGGTTTATATTCTACTATAATGAATGAACAAATCTCTATGATGATGTATAGATCAGGTAATCCAATTTTGATGGCCAGGCTCCGTTATTCTTGCAGGTGTTATCAAACTGATTCCAGATATGATATCTTCTTTGGTCAATTTTATGATGTTCTGGTCCATGATGATTATTCTGTTAAGGGAATAAATATCTCCAGTATTTCTAAATACCAAAATACTGTATTGGATTTATTGCGTAAATCGCAAGTTCACAAGTACGATAGTGATAGATTAATCGAATTACAAAAAAATATTGAAGAGCTAGCATATCCATATGATGATATACAGAATATGTATCAGGCTTCACCATTGTTAATTAATCTTTTGATTAAGGGGGATGAACCATCTGCTAAGGATCAATTTTTCTTTCAAGAACTTGAAGGCCACCATGCAAGCATCATCAAAGTGGAATTTTACCCCCTTCTCCAAGAGTTTGCATAGAGGATGTGCAATTTTTGAGAAGTATTTGATGAACCTCCGATAAAAACCGGCATGCCCTAAGAAACTACGAATACCCTTCACCGAAATTGGTGGTGGTAGCTTTTCAATCGCTTCAATCTTCGCTTTATCAACCTCCAGCCCTTTTTGCGACACTTTGTGACCAAGAACTATACATTCCCTAACCATGAAGTGGCATTTTTCCCAATTTAGGACCAAATTTTTCTCCACACATCTTTGGAGAACTTGTTCCAAGTGTGCTAAACATTCTTCAAAGGTGTCACCCACAATCGAGAAGTCATCCATGAAGACTTCCATTGAATCCTCCACCATATCAGCTAAAATAGATAGCATGCAACATTGAAATGTTGTCGGAGAATTACATAACCCGAATGACATCCGTTTGAAGGAAAAATTTCCATAGGGGCAGGTGAAGGTGGTTTTCTCTTGGTCTTTTGGAGCAATGGAGATTTGGTTATAACCGTAGTACCCATCCCAAAAGCAATACCAACCTCTCTCTGAAAGTCGATCAAGCATTTAATCCATGAAAGGCATGGGGAAGTGATATTTTTTGGTCCACAAGTTTAACTTCTGGTAGTCTATGCATATTCGCCATCCGGTCTCATAGATACAAGCTCCCCCTTTGCATTTGGGACTACTCTGATGCCTCCCTTTTTTGGTACACATGCACCGGACTTACCCATTTGCTATCCGCAATAGGGTAGATCACACCTGTGTCCAACCACTTTATTATCTCCTTTTTCACCACCTCTTGCATCAGTGGGTTTAATCTCCGTTGATGTTCAACACTCGGTTTACAATAACTATCAAGCTGAATTTTATGAGTGCAAATGCCGGGAGGAATGCCCACTATGTCAGCGATAGTCCAACCTATAGCTTTGATATGACTTCTCAATACCTCAAGGAGCAATTTTACTTGTCATTCAAGCAAGTCAACTGCAATGATCACCGGTAAGGTGTTATTTGCCCCCAAGAAAGCATATCGGAGATGGGAGGGAAGTACTTTCAACTCCAGATTCGGTGGTTCTTCTGTTGATGGCTTTGCGGGAGGACTTTCTCAATTTTTTAGATCAATGTCAAACTTCAATGGAGTCTTTGAATATCCCCCCATGCCTGAAAGAGCAGCTACTACCTCTTTATAGCCTTGAATTTCTAATTCATCATAGTTAGCAAGCATGACCTCAAGTGGTTCACTCATACATATCAAATGGCTCACACTCTCCACCACCTCATCAATAACATCAATAGTGGAAACCATGTGAATATCGCTTGGGTGTTTCATTGACATACAAACATTAAAGGTTACTTCATCTTCGTTCACCCGGAACTTCAGTTCTCCGCTTTCAACATCCACCAGCACTCTCCCGGTTGCCAAGAATGGTCTTCCCAAAATGATGGGAATTTCAGCATCTATTTCGCAATCGAGAATGAAAAAATCAACCAGCAAAATGAATCGGTCCAACTTTACCAAGATGTCATATATTATCCCCACATGATGTTTAATTAATCGGTCCGCCATCAAGAGTCTCATTGTTGTGGCTTTCGGTTCACCCAACCCAAGTTGTTTATAGATCACATATGACATTAGGTTGATGCTTGCTCCCAAATTGCATAGGGCTTTAGCAAATTAGAGCATGCCGATGGTGAACGCTCCAGGATTTTCTCTCTTTTTTATCAGCTCCTTAGTCATAATTGCACTACAACTATGAGAAACTTCAATTGTCTCAAAATCCAAGCTCATTCTTTTGTGACTAACTTCTTCATAAACTTGGCATACCCCGACATTTTCAACAATGCTTCCACTAGAGGGATATTAATCGATACTGTCTTGAACACCGATAAAAACTTCTTGAACTTCTCATCATCATTCTTCTTCTTGAGGCGTTGGGGAAATGGAGGTGCTATTTTGGGTAAAGGTTGCATAACTTTTGGGGTTGGATTGTGTTTCTCCATATCTTTTTGTGGCCCTTGGCAATGTTTTGATGGATGGGTATTTCTTCTTCCTCCATACCTTTGTCTTCTTCATGTATTTGAGCTTCTTCATTGCCCGTCACATCACCTATCGCTACCTTTCCACTACGAGTAACCACAGCCAGACCCCTATCATCATCTTCCCTTGTCATTTTTGGTTTCAATTTTGCTGAAAGTAAACTCAACTGACCTTCAAGTATCTTGATTGCATCTACGTGAGAGTTCACTTTATTGTTCAAAGAAGAAAAATCAGCTTTCATTCCTTTTAACAAATCATCTGAACCTTCAACTTTGTCAAGGATGCGTGACAACAAATCATTCACTCGGGGACTACTTGCACTCTCTTTTGACTTTGGGCTCTCACTCGATTGAGTGTGTTCCTCTTCATGGTCATCCTCTTTTTTCTAATAATCACTTTGCTCAGCCCATTCTTGATAGTATCTTCTTTGCTCTTCCTCCTTGTGATAGTTCCAACCTTGATTCCCACCTCACTGTAAATAGCGTGGGTGGAAACCCTCCTCATATCTCTTGGAATTCCAACCTTGATTCTCCCTCGACTTTGAATAACTTGAGGAAGAACCCTCCTCAACTCTAAACACTCCACTTGCTCCCTTGGGCTTTCCCACATTCTCCAACATATGATCTTGTAGTAGCTCCATTTGGTTCAACATCTTCTTGATGTTCTCATCCCTTTCTCTTTCTTTATCAAGTTGTTCTCGTGTCATTCTAAAACAAAAAAGGAGAGACTTGATCCTTTTGAGTGTACTAAGCTTGATTTATTTTTTTCACGTCATCAAGAAGAAATGAAGCCACCTCAAATGATTGCAACATTATTCCCCCTTGAGCCAATTGATCAACCACTCCTTTATTAAATGAATCAAGACTCCGGTAAAAATATTGGATTAGAAAATCGTTTGGTAGCCCGTGAGTTGGACATTGAAGTAAGAGTTTCTTAAACCTCACCCACATTTCATGGATGGGTTCACCCTCCAATCGCTTAAAACCTTGAATATTATCCCTGAGGTTCATCATCCTCGATGGAGGGAAGCATCTTGCATTAAATGTCGTGATAAGCTCATCCCACGACGTGATGGAATTCTTTGGTAACTTGGCCAACCACATGCTAGCCTCCCCTATCAGAGATAGTGGAAATAATTTGAGCCGGATTGATTCTTGCGCACATTAATGAATGAAAACGGGCTGCACACATCTATAAAATTCCTCACATGATCATGTGGATCTTCATGAGCCAGCCCACCATAAAGTCCCTTCATTTGGAGGACATGAAGAGTTGTTCTCGTGACCTTAAATGTTGCATTCTCATCAACTGATGGTAGGCAAATTGCACCCATTTCACCCGATTGGGTTGGGTTGTATGCACCGTTAATATCCTCGATACCATCTCAGGGGCCTCCTAGGCTACCATTCACCTTTTCCTCATTCATTTTTACTTCTATTCAGTCCAACCAACACTACACAATGCAGCCTAAATCGATTTAACTACATCCGACAAATTCACAAGTCAAATTTATGATAAAAGAACTCTAAACAATGCTACTCCCCGGCAAAGACGCCATTTTGATTAACGTTTCAAAGACACTTCATCCAATTCTAAGCGTCAACGATCGTTAGTCAATATATAACCCAATAAACTGAGTTGGGGTCGATCCCACAGAGAGTAATTTTCTTTGGAATTCAAATACAAAAGTATGACGGTGACCTTTGTAGCTGAACAACACAACACTTAAGAGTTTAACAGTCAAATTCCAGGATGTTGTTATCAACCCACTTCAACAATCAACAAGGATAAATCAAATAACTAGAAAACACTTGAGGGATTGACTAACCAACTGCCAAATTCAACTTAATGGGTGTACATCATTACCGACAATGCTAATTCGTCGTGGGTAGAATGGACTATAAGTAAGGCAATTTTATCTCGAACAACTACCTTATTTCCATTGATTTCTATCGAACCTCAACACTATCCATAAGATGACCAACCTACTTTCTCATCAAATCCACTCTTTCGAGCTAGATACAAAGGCTGAATCTTGGGTTTCACTTTCTCAAGCTGAAACCGTCATGACCCACTACTAAGGATGCCAAATTACTATGTTGGCTCTATACTTTTCTCTCGAGCAAGCACAAAAATCTGAAGTATATTACACTAAATATGCAATAATGAATTTAAACCACAATAATAATTCAGACCCACTTCAAATTAACACCAAAAGTCACTAATCGATAACACCGATTTAGTTAAATGCAACTATTGGTCACATTGTCAAATCCCAAGGTTAGGGTTTTATCCAATCATAGTAAAAAGATGAAATTCAATACCTGCCATATTTTATATAGCTGGGTAAATGAAATTTGAAAGTTAAAATTAACTAAAATCTTCTCTATTACAAAACCCAAATGAAAAACCTTGCTAAAATCACTTCAAATCAACAATGGCAGTGTTTTTGCTCTCTATCTTTTGTTCCTCGCATTTTTTGAATGCTTTCTCTCTCTTGCAAAAATCAATTTATATGATGTGTGGCTTTTTGGGACAAATCGGTGAGGAAAGTCGGGCTTCGCCGACTGTTTGGCGACTCACCGATCGGTCTTTGTCTCGCCTTCGTTCTTCAAATCTTCTTAGTCCAACCAATGTAATTTTATGCGAGCCAGATCGGGATTGCCGTTTTATTCTGCTATGCACCTTTTTGCCTTTTGAACTAGCCCATCAGCACTTATCTGGATTTCCATCAGTACCTTTGGCGACGAGGTCATCCATCGCCAATGTGATCGGTCGACACGCCGAATGGAACTGATGCTCGCCTAAGTTACTCTTAATCCAATCTCAGAGTTCTGTAAATTTAGGCGATAGAGGAGTGACTTGGCGATTCGCCGAGTTATCTCGGCGATCATCAGACTTGTTTTTCCTCTTCTCTTTTTCAGCTTGTGTTGTCCTTGTTGACTATTTCTGTCCTAGCTTTGTTCCTCAACCCATATATCTAAAAATCAAGGGTTTTACATCAGTTATTGGCATAAATTTAGCATTTGAGGACAACAATTCTATATAAACAGAGCCCTAAATGAATCCAAATTTTGGACTCATCAGTAAGTTATCAAGTGCCACACGGAACTTTAATGAGACTTTAAGTCCGTGACAACGTGGTATCAGAGCAAGGTTTGTCACTATGGGAATGACCAACAAATGAGACATAAATGTTGCTAGCACCACCAACGTCGGGCTTGATGGTAGAAGGAAGAACCGCACGGGAAAGAAGCAAGTAGTGAGGAAATGCTGCTCGACCCTACACCAAGCGAGACGCTAACATCTCACCCACCTTCGACCACTATAGAAAGTGACGATGAACATGGTGAGGAGGCCATTAGCGTCACCACCGGAGATGAGTGGGTTGCAAGGGTTGAAAAGGCGAGGCAAACTGTGGAGATACTAGGCCGCCGCTTGAACGAGGTTCATAACAAGTTCAAAACTCTAGATGACCTCACCCTCGAGGAAAACAACAACATCTGAGAGGAGTTGGAGGGCCGCTAGCATACCGAGTTCGAGATGAAGGTGGCCATCACATCCTTGGAGTATCGGCTCATGGATGCACTAAGTAAAATTGAAGCCATGAGAGTCGAGATCAAAGCGCTCAAGCAGGGCGTGGAAGCTGGAGGATCTACGTTATCTGACCGAGATAGGGAGGCCAAGGTCGAGGCTCCCAAGCCACCTATGTTCAAAGGCGTCTGTGACGTGCAAGAGTTGGAGAACTTCCTATGAAACTTGGAGAATTGCTTCAAGTGTAGTTGGGTGAAGAGCGACGAGAACAAGATCAACACTAACGTGTTGTATCTTTCAGAGATGGCCATGCTATGGTGGAGGCGCAAGGATTCCGAGATAGAGAAGGGGTTGTGCACCATCAACACTTTGGAGAAATTTCAAAAAGATTTTAAGAAGGCCTTCTTCCCTAACAACATCACATATCAGGCCAAGTGGAAATTCAGGGAATTGAAGCAAACGGGCAACATTCGAGCGTACATGAAAGAGTTCACCATTCTCACACTTAAAATTCCCAACCTCACGAATGAGGACATGTTGTTCCACTTCATGGACGGATTGCAAAATTAGGCCAACACGGAGTTGGAACGATGGCAAGTCAGGACCATAGATGAGGCCATCACACAAGCAGAAGCCTTAACCGACTTCAAGCATGACTGGCATGACAAGGCAAAAAAAAGGATACGAGGACTAGTCATGCTAAAGATGGGGGAGATCGTGGTCGAGGCAAGGAATGACAGGCGCATCCTAAGAAACACGATTCCTATAAGTCAAATGACAAACGGTTCAGGTGCCAAAACTATACGGAGAGGAAGGTGCAAACTACAAAAGGATATGATTGCTACATATGTGGTGGACCATATGGCTATGCCAGGTGCCCTGAGATGAAGAACCTTGGTGGTATCCTACGTGAGCGAAACAAGAAGGACGCACAAGAGCAAGGGCAAGATGCGGGCACGATGAAGCCGGGAATGGTTGGACTATGCGGAGCTATTACCAAGCAGACGAGGCTTCCAGAAGATTATATCATGCAATATATATACATCTCCATCAATGCAAGACCAACTCGTGCCATGGTAGACTCCAGGGCAGAAGCCAACATCATGACCAAGATGGTGGCAACAAGGTTGGGGCTAAGTTACAATCCGAGCAACACCCGCCACTAGACGGTCAATGCACCACATGCTCCCGTATGTGGAGTCGCCCAAGGAGTAAGCATCACATTAGAGAAGTGGCAAGATAAGACTAACTTTACTGTCGCTCCTTTATATATATTTTATATCATTCTTGGGCAAGAGTTTTTCCAAAAGTGTCATACAATGATCGATCCCTACCTCCAATGACTCATGGTCATGGAGCGGGAAGGTTCATGCATGGTACCTCTAGTCAAGGTGCCAAAAAAGGAAGGACATGCCCAATCGTCGGCCATGCAGATTATAAAGGGACTTAAGAAATGAGAGCCGACATTCATAGCCACTATTGCAAGTTCGTGAGAAGAAAATGATGCTAAGGAGCCTTTGACACATGTCATAGAGAAGGTTCTCGAAGAAAACAAGGACGTAATAACGGACGAGCTACCAAAGAGCCTACCTCCTATGCACGAGGTAGATCTATAGATTGAGTTAGAGGTGGGAGCTAAGAAACTTGTACATGCACCGTATCGCATGGCTCCACCCGAGTTAGATGAGCTAAGGAAGAAGCTGAATGAGCTCCTTGAGCTCGATCACATTCGCTCGTCCAAAAAACCTTATGGCGCGCCTGTACTATTTTAAAAGAAGAAGGATGGGTCATTGCGACTATGCATCGACTATCAGGCGCTTAACGAGGTAACAATTAAGAATAATCATCCTATCCTGCTCATTGCCAATTTATTTGATAGACTTGGACAGGCCAAGTATTTCACTAAGGTGGACCTCCAAAAGGGTTACTGTCAAGCTCGTATTGCGGAGGGGGATGAGCCAAAGACACTGTGCGTAAAGATATACAGGGCCTACGAGTGGTTGGTTATGCCCTTCAACCTTACAAGCGCATTCCTCCACCTTTTGCACGTTGATAAATAAAATCTTTCATCCTTACTTGGACAAGTTCGTGGTGGTATAATTGGATGACATAGTCATCTATACTAACACCTTGGAGGAGAACATGGAACACTTGAAAAAGGTTTTCAAAGTCTTACGGGAGAACCAACTCTATATCAATGCGAGTTCGCCCAGCACGAGGTGCACTTCTTTGGACATATCATCAGCTAAGGTGAACTACGGATGAACGAGGCTAACATCCGATCAATCCAAGAGTGGGAGGCACCTAGAAAGGCACCCAATAGCGTTTGAGAGCCACAAACTCAATGAGATCGAATGACGCTGCACGTGCAGGAGAAGGAGATGACGACCATTGTACATTGCCTACGCACATGGAGACACTAGTTACTAGGCTCTAAGTTCATGGTCAAGACGGACAATGTGGCTATTGATGAGTCCACAATTCGTACTCATTTAGGGTTTTTTTTTTATAGATTTAGTGTCTTCAAATACATATTTTGTCTCAATAACTGATGTAAATCCTTGAGTTTCAGGTATTTGGAGTTAGAGACAAAGCATGGACACTATGGAGCAAAAAGGGATAAGGAGACTGAAAGAACGAAGAAATGAAGTCCTGAGGATCACCTAATGCATTCGGTGAGTCACCGAATGGCCGTAACCTCGCCCAAAGTTCCAGTGTGTTGAGCCCTGAAGGAAAAGATCAAGTTGGCGATGAAAGGGAGCAGTCGGCAAGTTGCCGAATAGTTCTGCAAAGCAACACCATATCACCCAATGATTCAAAACACGAAGATGTTGAAGGAAAAAGTTGAAAGACGATGAACCAGACCAAAGGGTGGATCACCGAGTGCATCAGCGATCTTGACTAACTGCACCGAGTGGTCCTTCGCAGCACCAGTTTTTGAAAGCTATAAATACCCATTTAATTCTATAGCTTAGTATCAAGTTGTAGCGAATTATTACTGATTTTGAGAATATTTCAGTTTTGAGTTCTTAGAGTTTTTGAGACATTGTTCTTGAGCTTTGAAGATTTTGAGGTTTTCAATTCCAAGAAATTGGAAGTGGGTCTTGAAGAATCTTCATCCTTGACTTGTTTAAAGACATTATTTATCGTACCCATTCGATGGAAACACTTATTGGTATCAATTTCTATCTCTTTTTCATGTCTAGAAAGAACCTTAATTCTTAGGGTATGATTATGTGAATATGCGTTGATTTTACTTTTGGGTCTTGCTAATTAATAGTTAATTTGTTGTTTAAATGTGATTTTGTTTAGTAGTTGTGTATGAACTTAATGGAATTGTAGTTGCAAATATGATTTCATCTTCGTGTCTTTGGCTTGCTTGAGAGAGAGGTTTTAAGACCAAAACTACTGAATCGATAGTCGGTGGTTATTGGATAGTCCCGGGTTCAGCTCGAGAGAGTGAATCCTAGACCTTCTCCCACACATTCAACTCGAGAGAGTGAATGGGCTAAGACGAAGGCTAAGCATAACTGCGGCTTATCGGTGTTCGAGAGAAACTGATTTGATTGGGGGTAAGTTGCTCGAGAAAGAATTTACCCCCACTAAAGTCTAGCTTAGTTACAAATTTATAGCGATTTACTATCAATAGCATGTACCCGATTGTTTATTTGAGCCTATATTTCCTTCATATCCCAAGAATCTCGTCTCCCTATCTCGCATCTTTATATTTTTGTTGTTTTTGTTTATTAGTTGAATACAAACCCCCCATTGATAATTGACATTCGTGTCACTTTTTGATTTAATATGTCTGTACTCATTAATGTTTATAAATATGATGGATTAGAACTAAGTTTTACTTTTCTATTGAATTCTTGATTACTAACCGCTCCCTTGGGACTCGACCCCAACCCATTCGGTTGGGTTATATTACTACACACGATCATTGAGACTTGAATTGGTTGTGTCTTTGATTACGTCAAACATCAAAATGGCTCCTATATCGGGGAGTGGTGTTAGTTTAGAATATTTAGTGAAGTAGAATTTTTGTTCTTGTTAATTATAGTTTTACCTAATTTCTAGTTTTGTTTTTATTTGATTGTGTTGAAAACAGGAAATATGAGCGTAAACGACACCAACGGAAGCCAAGTAGGCCATCAAGACGACATCAGAAACCTCAACGATGTCAACGAGCCTCATGCTAATGACCCCCATTTCATGGGCGGTATTGGTTCCATTCGCTTACTTTCGGTGGGAATGCGGTATTTCACATCACGAGTACTATGTTTCAACTCTTGCAACTAAAGGGGCTTTTCAGTGGTTTGTCTCATGAGGATCCCCATGAGCACATTAGAAACTTCATGGATGTATGCGGACCATTCTCTTTCAAGAATATCTCTCAAGAATCAGTCCGATTGAAGTTGTTCCCATTCTCGTTGATGGGTGAGAGGTTCAAGTGGTTGGCTGAATTGCCACGTGAATCAATCACTTCGTGGGAGGAGTTGGTCACCGCATTTCAAGTGCAATTTTCCCTCCCTCGAAGATGATGAATCGTCGGTATAACATTCAAAGCTTCAAGCGTCTAGAAGGCGAGCCTATCATTGAAACTTGGTTGCGATTCAAAAAGTTAGTGCTTCAATGCCCAACCCATGGCTTGCCTGATAACGTGTTGCTGTAGTAATTTTACCGGAGTCTGGATTCGGTAAATAAGGGTGTTGCTGACCAACTCTCTCTGGGAGGTTTGATGCAACAACCTTATGTGATAACTGCTCATCTCTTGGATGGCATGACTACCATAAACAGGGCATGGTATACCCGTGAAGACCAGGTCTCCCTTTTCACGTTCAAGTTAACTAAGGAACAAATGGAGAAGGACCAAGAGAGGGACCAAAACATGGCCAAAATCATGACACAACTTGATATTTTGTTTAAAAATGTCATGGGAGATGGTGCTCGAAGTGTCAATGCCATGGGTGTCGGGTGTGCTAACCCAGATGAGTCCAAGTTTGAAGCCTTGTATAATGAAGAGGTAAATTTCCTAGCGAACCAAGGCGGTAGCTATCGTTCAAACTACCCGAGGCAGGGTGGTAACCAATGTTGGGTTAGGGATGACGATTGGAAAGATCGAGATCGTGAATGGAGGGACCGTAATCAAAATTGGAAGGATGGGGAGAAGGATAGGTATGTGCCTCCCCACGAGCACCAAAAGCCAAAGGATTCAAAAGGTGGTAGGTCTGAGGATATGCTTTCTCGTATCCTCAACAAAGTTGAATGGTCAGACAAGATTTTAAAAGAAATGAAAGAATATGTGTCGACCCTTAGCCAGACCGTCACCTCCCATTCAGTGTTGATCAAGCAGTTGGAGACACAAATGGGTCATATATCATCTCATCTCAACCCGAGACAGCAAGGGGGTTTGCTTAGTGATACTAAGGCCAACCCCAAAAATGAGGTTTGAAGTTGGACTTGCGTCGTGCCGCGACGTTAACTAAGGCGCTGCTTAGGAGGCAACCCGAGACCCCTTTTGCTTTATTTTGTTTTGATAAAATAATGGTGTGTTAATTGTATAGGTGGAAGTGTGAAAAGTGTTCGAAATGTGCAGATTGGCGAGCATCAGGTCCATTCAGTGAATCACCGAAGAGGTCAGCGATCCCGACCCAAACTGTCGTCAGACTCAAGACAATTTCACATTGGTGTCTATAAAACTCGGTGAGCTCAGGAAATTATTAGCGAATCGCCGACCATGTCGGCGATCCTGAAGAAGACCTCCGTTCGAACTCCCACAATAAATGGAGGTCCTATAATGTTCGGCCAGGTGAATGACTACTTAGTGTGTCGCCAAGTAGCTCGACGAGCACGACTAATGTCACCGAATAGGCGTGAACTAGACGATTTTTCAGGCCAAAGGTTTAAAAGTCCCAACTTCATTCACTTTCCCTCACCTTTTATCTTCCCAAACTCACACTCGCACTCTACTTTCTATATTTCTTGCATTCTAGAGTATTTTAGTCGTTGATTGGTGCTCAAATTGTGGATCACTTTGCCTCCTAGCATTTAAATCTTCATTAATCGGCATCAAATGTTGGTTTTCCGAACCCCGAGGCTATTTTATCGAAATTGTACTCATTTGCAATGATCTTATCGTGTGGTCGTGTGCTGAGTCTCTCTGATAGAAGTAGTATGTTTGAATGCCTGATTTAATTTGATAATCTTGCCCATAATGTTTTGATTGTCGAAATCCGGTAGGCTTGTGCTTAAAATTAAGTAATTTTCGTGGGTATTATGATTGGGTGCTATGGGTCTGAGCTTAATTAAACTAGTGCATACTTTGATGTTGTTTTCGGGGGTTACGAGGTTGAATTCGAGAAGTTGGGTTGAAAATAGGCACGTTGGGTCGTTTGACGAGCTAGGTCATGCTCGCCGAACCACTCGGTGGGTCGCCTAATATCCCTATCTCACCTTTATTGATTATGTAACTTTCGGTAAGAAGCCTAAGGTCGCCGAAAGCACTCGGTGACTTGCCGAAAGTCTTCTTTCTCGCCCTTGTCTGCTCCCTGTATCCCTTTGCACTATATTTTCAGCAACTAACCCTTGATCGTCGAATGACGTCGGTGATTTGCCGACCGAGTCGGCGATTTTTCCTGCAACTGATTTTCTGTGCATCTATAGAATGTTTTTCTAACCTTGTCTCAAAGTTGTAGACATGGCCAAACCTAAGGTTGCAGGTGGAAACAGGCCACCCCGAACGAAGGGAAAAAGGATCGTCACCAATGTAGAGGCCGCTGCATCCAAAGGCAAAGCTACCAAAACCTCCCACATCTGGTGAGAAGGAGGATAAAGGAAAGGGCAAGAAAGCCCAGAGAGTCTATGCAACTTCTTGTCAGAAGCCCATTTTAACTATTCCACGAAACCCTAATGTTCCTTCATGGGCCAGGGGGTTCTATGCAGCTGTGCAATCCTTTTAGGAGGATTCGCAAGTGGCCATTCCTAGTGGGCCTGGTACTGTTGATGCTTTTGAGATAGTTCCGGATACTGATGCCCAGATCTTGAGCACTACTCCGGGCACTAATGCCCAGATAGATGGAGTGATTGCTTAGACAGGATCCCCTCTTTACCTCCCTCTCCGTCTTACTTTATTTTAAATTTTGGATAATGTTGTTTGATTTTTAGGACAAATACTTTTATTTGTGGCGGGGTGACGCCCACCTTTGTGTGCTTTTGTGACTGATGTTTTGATCGTGTATTTGGGTTGTGAGCCATAGTGTTGTGTTAAACACTACTTTTTGTGGAAGGTTTGATCTTGTGGCTCCTTGTTTTAACTATAAATTATTTTTAACCCTTCCGAAAAAAAATTCCACCTCTTGTATGTGTTGAATATGGTTGTTCTCTTGCAAATTTGAGTAACAATTTTGATCAATACCGATGACTTGAATAGTGCTCGCAATCGAACGAACATGAATGTGCGGCTACGATGAGACCAAATGAAGTTACATAGACAATAGGTGAACTCTTTGCATCTCATTGTGACTAGCCAAGTATCAAATTGATTCTCCTGTGATGATCGTTGCACACTAGCGAAAGTGTGGAGTCTTGTTTGACTTTGGTGTCAATGCCTTGTGTGATGAGCTTATTGTGAACCGTGCATGATGACACCTAGAATTTGCCTCGTTGGTCCGGTCGACTAAGTGAGTCTATCTCTTGATACGATCTTAGGCAACTTCAAAGAACGTGAGCCAATTTAACATATACCTCTTTTGTGGCCTACCTTGTTAGTATGTGTGAACCATTTTTGAACACCCCTTGGAACTTACCCTTCTTTGGAAGAAACTTAATGAAAACATGACCTTTCTTAATCCACTACCTATAATCCTCTTGATTCGTGGATGATTGAATAGCCAACTTAGGCCAAAAGCCTAAGTTGGGGGTGTGGTGAAAAGAGAAGGCAAGTCAAAAAGTTCTAGAAAGTCCCCTCTAACCCATGGTGTTGAGAAAAATAGAACCCCTCCATACAAAAAAAAAAGAAGAGAAAAAGAGAAAAAAAGAATGAAAAACAAAGAGTCGTGGAATAAAGTTATGAAAATGCAAAAAGGAATAGGGTTCCGAACAATCCATGGAGAGTGAATAATGGGATGAGTTATGAGCAATAAAGAAAATGATGAAATGAGAGGAAAGAAAGTGTTGTGAACACCACATTTCATGAGGATAAAAGTCACCGAGCCTAAATGACCATACCTTTGCACTCATCCATATTACAAGCCTTGAAATGACCTTTTTGATCTTGAGTGAGCTGAAGCAATTGTCAATTGGAAAATATGGGCAAACCTATAGGTGAAAGCATTCATAGTATTCTTCTTTGTGAGTGTGAGTGTTGCATTTGATTCCGGAACTTAAAATGATTAAACCATTGTGTGTGAAAATGGAATCATTCTTTTGTGTGAGGGCATGTGAATACCTTTGTTGAGCTTTGATATACCATGAGTTTACGGTATTTCTAATACATTTTCACTTACAAGTTGTGTGTGTCTAGGGCCTTTTTGTATTGGTTTTTATATGTTTTTATCATATTTTGCAGCAAAGATGTTCAGGTGCGGAATTAAAGAGACAACTAAAAGAAATGCAGAAAAGGGCATCTACGGAGGTGATCTACGGACCGTAGGTCCATTGACACTCCGTAGATGGTGGTCGTAGATCAGCAGCCAAGGCATGGAAGGCAAATTAGGGAAATCTAACCAAGTGTGGAACCACGGTGACCATTGACGGTCCGTAGATTGATCTATGGACCATACTGTTGATCCGTAGATTGATACTGCGAGGGTTCCAGTACCTGATTTTTGAAGAGTCCAAGTATGGAGCTACGGAAAGGGACTGACGGACCGTAGATTGATCTACGGTCCGTACTGTAGTTTCATCGTTTGTTTTAGAGAAGCTGATTTTTGGAAGCTGAAATATTTTCTAAGTCTTGGCTGACGGAAGGGACTCACGGACCGTAGATCCATTGACGGTCCGTGAGTCAGTCTCGTGGAATGAAGATGCGTGCCTGTAACAAACTTTCCTTATTTTGTTTCCCTTTTAATTTAAGACTTGTTTTCTATAAATAGGGCATGTAAACCTCATTTTTGGGGGTTAGACATTATTGTTCTATTCTAGTTCTTGACTTGGGAGATTAACTTGCAACTTTAGCAATTCTGAATTTCCTAAGTTCGTTTTGAAGATTTTGGTGTTGGAATTCAAGTTGAATTTCTGGGTTTATTATTCTTCTTACGTAAGTTTATAATTCTTTCATCTAAAACAATGAATTGTGTTCATATGATTATGGGTAACTAAACTCCACAACTAGGGTTGTGGGAACCATAAGCGATTAACAAAGTATGAATATTAAATAAGTTATTCTTGAATAGTGTTTTGCATGCATTGATAATTCTTTCGTTTAAAAATCCTTTTAACGAGTGCACGCATTAGAACTCGCCTTGTTGCTACTTGCCGGACCAAGAAGGTAATCAACAAGAAAAGAATTATCAACATAGATTTAGTGTGATACTATCTAATAGGCTAGTGTCGATTGGTGTGAAGTAATAACTAAGCCAAACAT
>JAJOOR010021601.1:0-11255 GCA_036250505.1 Solanum acaule | reverse complement strand
CCCCCCCCCCCCCCCCCCCCCCCCCCCCCCCCCCCCCCCCCCCATAAAAACAAATTAGCACCAGTAATATGTAAATCGTAATCAACGAAGAAGACTTTTGACATGTGACATGTGATGTGACTACTAACTTAATATATGCGGTATGTTCTTAATTGTGATTATGAAACATTAATTAATTTCACTAATTTATCAATGAAATATTTTATTAATAAAAACATTATACGTGTATATATAATTGAGAGAAGTAAAAAGATTTCAATCATCTCACGGCATTGAATTTGATATTCATCGAAAACCATTCAGAAGCACTTTCTCTTAGGACGATACTAAAAAAAAATGAATTTCGAATTTTTAGAAATAACGTAAAATTAATATGAACGAAGTAATATAAAATATTGAGTATTAAAATTCATTACGACAGTACCACCACATGCAATCCATGCAACATTAATTATTTGGTTGTACTTCCCCTTATAAATTTTCAATCCAAATAATTTCTAAACGAGTTACTAATCCATCTTTTTATTAACTCAACTTCTTACAATTCGCTCGAATTCAATTCAATCCGTCCATTTCAAACCAATATACACCATGATCAAAATGCTCCTAAATCATCCATATAAGATGATATTAACAAATTAAAAGAACACAAATAAGAAAAAGAAAAAAAAGGAAAAAACACTATCTATATATTTCACTAAAACTAACATGTAAAGTATATTCATGAATATTATTTTGTATGAAATATGAAAAATTCTTGTTGGCCTTGAACCATCTTCATGCAGGCCAATTAATCAGCAGCTTCCACCCTTTTAACACTTCTATAATTGACAAAAACAAAAAATGAAAAAGTAAGATTAAATAAAAATAATAGTTACTATCATTCACGTTGAAAGCTGACTAATAATTTATTTTAATTCAGAAAATAACTTCATTTCGGAATAAAGATTTTTTAGACATAAACTTCAAATTTCTCAAAACATAGTAATAAGATAGTGTTAACATGTAGACCTTACGTAACAATTTATGTAATAGATTCGATATAAAATTTGAGAAAGTAAAAAAGATTTTTAAAATTCAATAAAATATGCAAAAATTACTGTAAAAAGAAAAGAAAAAGACTATTTATTTTACCTTGCTTCCTGTAGTTTTTTCATGCCCTGTTCCTGAAGTCAATGCCGGAGTTGCAGTTGCCGGTGCCGGAGCAAGAATAATTTTCGCAGCAGTGGGATCAGAAATTGATCTACGAAGAGTTGATTTTACAGAGATTGGATTGTACTTGCTGTTTTCCGGTGACTGGGAATTCATGTAACGACAGAAATCAGCAAAAGAATCGAAAATTGGTGGTTCCGATAGTGTCCGACGCAGAGTTTTGTTATTATTGGACGGCTGCAATTTTGTGAATCTTGAAAATGGGAGCGGTGGTGGCGTCGCCGTTGCATCAGCAGTGGCGGCGTTGGTGGTGGCAAAAGGTGATTTTTCAGATACCCTTTTGGAGAAGGGTGAAAATGCAGGGGATGGTGAAGTTTTTGGTGAAATGGGTACCGGACCATCCTCGGCGGCGGCAATGGCAGTGACGGCGGAAGGTGGTGGTGAATTGAGAGTGACCCTTTTAGGGGATGGTGAAGTAGTTGGTGAAATGGGGTCTGTACCATCCTTAGCGGCGGCAATGGCGGTGGAGGATGGTGGTGAATTGAGAGAGACCCTTTTCGGGGAGGGTTCAGAAGGAGAAGAGATCAGTGAAAGAGATTTTCTCTTCAGAGAGACAGTACTACTGTTCATGATGTTGCAATTTTCACCGGAGAAGACAGCTACGCTGGCGGTGGCGGTGGCCGATGGGTGGTGGAAGACGGCAGAGCAACCGTGAATACTGAAAGTCATATTTTTCTCTGTTTTTCTGTTTCTTGTAAATTCTTTCATTCAACTGATTTCTTGAAGAGGGAACTGATTAAGCGCGCCATATATAAACAGAATTTTGCTGCTTAGCGGTTGAATTTAACGGTTTTGCACATTTAGTCCCTCAAATATTGATATAAATACAATATCTTAATTTTGATATTTGTAATATCTGATTAAGCACATTTACCGTTCAATTAATTGCTTGTGATCAATCTTCAAAAAATTGATGAATTATATATATATATCATTACATAGTTTTAATAATGATACATTTACAGTTTGTTGAGAATGACTTTAGATGGTCAGTTGGTAGCTAAGCATTGTCTCATTTTCTGGTTGGATAGAGTGCCATATTTTCATCTTCTTTCTAACCAATAGTACTAGTGTTACTCTCATAGTTTCTTATTATTCGATTTATGTTATTATTTGTAATTTCTTGTACTTCAACTATCTTATTCTTTAGCTATGTAATGCTTTCCTTACTAGTATTTCTCATGACTTCTTCATTGAGAAAAAGAGGAGCATTTAGCACACTTGCTAAAGTTCATTCACCAATGTACATTTGAACTATGCATTTTGATCTATGTTAATTGATGGAATAGAATAGGAACTCAAAAAATGAAAAATAGAAAAGTTACATTTGTTACTTGTGATTAATCCAACGACAAAGGATGTGGCGGAGGTTGTGAGTTGCCCGGGGTTCTAAAAAAGAAAAGAAAAAACTCTCAGACCAGTTTGGTCCCATTTCTGAAAATCTTTGCATTAACAAGTACAATCATTCCTAAGAAATCTTAGCTACTATGAAATAAATCGCTAGAATTTGAAGAACAGAGTGATCGCGTGGAAGAGCTGTGCTAGAGCTTCCATTACGAGCAAAGTGATGACAAGAACACTACATTCGAAAACACATTTATGGTCTTGTGACTATGTCACCCACAACGAACCAGGCTAATCGATAAAAGTCTCTGTAAATCACCAATTTCACCACCAAGAGTGAACAAAAACTCATATTCCCCATTTTTGGCTTGAAAAATGAATTGACTTGAGACCATCTCAAAGATTCCCGCTCACATGAGCAAAGCTGCAATCTAATTACTGTAATCTTACAGAAACCAAAAGAAACGTGCATGCAGGAATGCTACGTGAAGGGCTTACGAGGGTAAACCATGTCTCGTTGCTCAGCCAGGCCAGGGGGGTTCCAAAGATTTGCAAATATCAAGATGTCAGCACAAAATCTCTTTCTAGAAGTAACTGAACCTCAACAAGAGAAGACACCTTATAGTCTGGTTTGTGTTGGACGTTTGCATATTCTGGAGCATCATACCTTCCTGTTTCGTCGAGCAAGCAAGTAAAAGCTCCAGCTTGTTTGCCACAAGCAACCTGTATATCAAACCCCCAAATATTCATTACAAGTCCCTACACATATTTTAGTATTTCACCATGACTTTCTAAATGGCATGACGACTGACAAGCATGAACGAAAAAAAGATTTCACAATGCTAAAGAAATCATAAAAGTAACTACTTAGAGGTGGGAGCAAAAGCTCGTATGCTAAGAACTGCTAACAATCAAGCAAAAGTTAGATCAAGCATTGCTTCGAGTATCATATGCCAAGCACAAATTAATGTCAAGTCAATTATTACCTATATGAATTAGTTAAGAACTTAGTCAAGCTAAGCGAAGGAAAATGTCACATCTTTCACAGAGATGCATCGAGTCAACAATTGCAAAGAGCGGACGTGAAAGAGAAGAACATTCAGCATGAGAGGAAACTCACATCATCTTTGAGGCTGTCCCCAATCATCATTACTTCATTAGATTGAACTTCCCAAGTTGAACAAATGTGCAGCAATGGAGCTGGATCTGGTTTGTAAGGACGATACTCCCTGCTCAGTGCAGGAGAAAATTTCACCTGTATCAAAAAGAGATTCTAAACTTAAGCTTTATATAGTATACGTAATAAAGACCATGGAACTAAACGTATAGCATGAGCTGAGGTGAAAGATATATTATAGCAGACATGGAGAGATTTCTTTTCTCGGGAGATTAACCATAAGTGGAACACTTGGAGACTCCACTCAGACATCAAGCTTCCATAAACACCTCGAGAATCCACTCAGATTTCAAGCTTCCTTTTTTTTCTTTTTTCTAGAAGTTAGAATTCGAGTTTCTAAGGGGCCAGAAAATTAAAGCAAATGACCTTTTATTCTTTCATTCTGAAAGATACTAAATAATAGGATGGAAAAGGGAAGTTTGTTCACTCATTCTTCGACTCAGACACAACTATGCATTTTAGATTTCCTCCTCTCAGATATGTTCACTTCAGAATGTGATCAGTTCTGCCTAAACTATTCTCTGGAAACCTACCAAAGACTAATTCTCCCTAAACTGTTTCCCAATCCAAACACCATTATAAATTTCCCAATAATGAGAGACAATATCTGCAGATATTGTCCGCGCAGATGGAAAACAGAAAAGATCAGGAGGGTTGTTCTTTTTCCATTCTTCTGATTCTTTTTATAACCGAGAAATCCTCGAAGGCCAGTGGCACACAGATTGAAACTCGGTGGATAATGGGCCAACCTCTCTACCCTTCTCCATTTAAATACCGAGCTTTTGTATGGGGAAAGATTCGAACTTGTGACGTGCACATACCCACACATCATATTGCATTCATACCACTAGCCCAAGCCATGGGGGCCCTACTACTGAATATTTAAAGGATGAGTAAAAATACCACACAAATAATAGGGGGGACAAGTTTATTGAAGTATTAAAGACTATGAATTGCAGGCTCCATCCTGTTTCAGTACCATTTCCTTTCTTTTACCTTTCAATCAGTGCATCTTTTGCACCTAAGGTGTCTTCTTTCCAAAATTCCCAGTGTCTGCACAACTTATCCAGAACGCAAACTCCTCTACAATATCACTCGTGAGTGGACCCTTCTTTGAGAACATACATACTGGCACTGATAACTGGTGCCCAGTGCTTCCTATTATTTGTCAGGATTTTACATGGCACAGTAATTAGACACTCAGACACAGAACTGAAGTTGAGCTTGACCAACCAAATCAAGCTCAGTTGAATCAACCAACTATACCAATATCATAGAAAGTACATGGCTGGTGCCTGCTACCTAAATGCTGAAAAGAGGTGTTATCCCAAAAGAAATGCATGAGAATCCTAGAAAATTTTGTGGTTGCAAAACCACTAAAAAGCAAGCACAAAATGGATTTAAGAGCCGCAGAGTAAATAGTGACTGTTCCTTATGACTATTCAAAACAATTTTGCATTGGTTTATAACTTGTGAGCTACCTACAGTGGGACCCTAGTAGATACAAGATCAAGAAGTCAATTTCAACTTTCAGGGTTCTTTTCAGTTTTCTCACTTTTGATGAGAAAATGAAATCACTGCAACTTCACCGTTATTTACTAGTTTTGCATGCTTTTTTTCATGAAAAATGTCTCTTATTTTTCTTTTGAATGTCATTTACAGATTTAATCTTATCGTTCCCTTAATTTTGCTAACAGAACAGAAAAGAGGGTATTGTCCACCTTTTCTCCCTCTCCGTGTTACATGTTTCAGCTACATAAAACTCAACATTATATTACAAAGAGTGTCTTAGATAATCTTTTAAAACTTTGTTCAGCGACAAGGCAGATCCTGTAAAGAAATGAATTGAGCATGCCATCATAATTGTGACGGAAACCATACATCCTCTAGATGAGCTTCCCTTCTCTATTTGACTATAAGAACATACAGATTCTCCACCACACCGTCTGCACAAATATCCTAGGTCATCACAACCTTAGTAGTTCATGATCCTCTGACTGCCTGACTGGTAATGAATGAAGAAGAAAAATTTAAGCTGGAATATCCATTCTGTTTTCCTAGTTGTTTTACTTCAAACTAAAGAAACTACTGCGTATAAAAGAAGATAAATTCTTTCTCTTTCTTCTACTATGCAGTGATGATTCTTGTTTCATCCCTAAATAGAAGGAACTAGCAATGTCTTCTTTTTTTTTTCTTCTGGAAAGTCCAGTTACCTTTGTTCTCTAACTTCAGCATACAATGTCAACATATAACTCATGCCAAAACAATTGTTTTATATATTTAACTGAAAAAGGAAAGAAACTTACATTAAAGCGTTCGTGAAACAAGTCAACTGCATCTTTGACATTTCTAGTGATTAATCCCCTTCTGAAATAGAATTCACAAAACAATTAAATTATTCTCTTCAGAAGAGCCAGAAACATCTAAACTGTGAAATAACATCTCCTTCTTCTAGTACATTTGAGTCAATAACTCAATAGGTACTTTTCAATAGGAGGGAAGCATACATCAAATCTATCCAGAAACGCTAAGGCGCTAACACAGAAACGCGAGCTATTTCCTTCTATCTAATTTATCAAAGATATGATAATCCAGCTTCTGAAGCTTAACTTGAATATGTAATTTCTCTCATCAAATCAAATGTGTGGTCCAAGGGAATCCATCAACAAACAAGGGCATAACCTAATGTGAGTGAAGGTGGAAGGGCATAAAATAATGTAAGATGCCTTTGACAGATATAAGCAGATTTAAAAATCTCACGAGCATAGCATTTTCTCACAACTTACGTATCCCAAAAGAAAAACCATTCTGTCACAAGAAAATTAAACTTGATAAGTCTTCCAACGCCAATTTGAATATAATTTGGCTACAATCTCATGACAGTCAAAAAAAGGAAGACAGTAAGTGATGCATCATAAGACAGTACAAAACAGAAGTCTAAAAGACCAACAAATTGAAAAAAAGAAAAGTTTTATGCGTGAGAGAAAGGCCAAAAAACTGCTCGGGAAATTATGGTGTAGTAAATACTCAAAAAAATGGAAAAAAAATCTGGCCAATTTGTATATCAGGACTTTGCTTCACTAGCAAAGGTAGTACAATGAGGAATGAGTAGTAACCGTACATCCTGATTAGTGAACGAGGTCTCATATTTGAGTGGAAATGGGTAGAGGAGCAGGTCCATGATCTATCCAGTCGGTGTTGGGATTTGGAAACACTGGATTTCTTGGTTTAAAAAGAACTGGCCAATCTGCATACCTTGCGTCCTCAAGCAGTCTCATGAAGCATTTTAACTCTCAACCACACCTCAAGATGGAAACTTTTCAAAGAATAAGCAAAGTTAAGGATTGAGAAAGAAAGATTAGGCACATTAGACCTTAGGCCATGACATGGATAAAACAGATGGCAAAGTCAAGAGAGGGAGAGAGAGGAAACATAACTACTTTGATGTAGGAAAATGTTCAAACTGGTTACCGCGGAACTGAATAAAGAGAAAGCTCACATAGCTCACAAGGAACATTACATCATAAATAAAAATTAAGTGGGAGCTCCCTTTCCATCCTTAAGGTACAAGCTTAATTCTCACCCAACTCTCCCTTTCCATTCCCCAACTATGTACCACCACCCCCTCCACATGAAAACGAAAGAGCAAATGAATTAAGTACTTGGATTCAGCTATATGAATCCTCCATATCTGTTCGGATCTACTCGAGCCCAACAGCAATAACAACAACATACCCAGTGTAATCCCACAAGTGGAGTTTGGGGAGGATAGACTATATCCTACCTCAAAAAGGTCAAGAGATGTCTCGAAAGACCCTCGACTCAAGTAACGCATATCAAAGCAGTTCAAAATACAAAAGTAAAGAAGGCATAAGTCATAACAACTAATAGAGATGCTCAAAATAACCTTTAGAAATGCTTGAGCTACCAAACTCTGTAGCTGACTAAGAACTAAATATTTACTGCAAGTGACAAAAAATCTACATCTCATAAGTCAGTCTTACCTAATATTCCTAGAATCAAGAAAACTACAAAGCTCAGCAGCACCTGAAACCAAAATCAAAATGTCAAAAACACCCACAAACTATAAAAAGACTCAATCTTTACCCCCAATCATAAAAAATACATACCAGGCATAATCTGGAGTCGATCAAGACCCTGTTTTTCATAATCAGCAATAACCTCATACGCCCTACGTTGCTTATCAGGGCTCCAACTTTCAATGTGGTGCAAAATATCAATGCCAGAAGGGCTCTTGGATTTAACAGCAAGGTACTCATCATGACCCAGAACAGCCCTGTACATGGCCTGAAAATCAATAACGGGGACCGTTAGGGTTCCGTCCATGTCAAATACAATACCCTTTAAACGGGGTTTTGAAGAAAGAGAAATTGAAGTAGATGTAGCCATTGTTGTTGAAGAAGAAAAAATAGTTCTTGGATTGAATAAAAGGGAAGCTTTGGAAAGTAGAAGCTGCATTTATTTATTATGCAGATAATGGAGTGATGATGGAGTGAGGTTTTAATGGGCTGTGTGATTAGGAAAGAAAACAAGTGGCACTGATCAGTGGGAAGTGAAAAAAAAAGGGATTTTTTAAAGATTTGGTTTGTTGGAGAAGAAGACAAAAGACGCAGTAAAGCTCCCGCTACGTATAAGGTTCGAAGAAGGGTTTCATCATAAAAATTTATTATACATAATCTTATCTTGTAATTCGTTAGAGACTGTTTCCAAAACTGATTCAATGTGTGTTTTCTTATGATTTTTGGTGAATAAAAGATAAAATGATAGTTTATGTTTGGAAGTAGTTTTTTTTTTATTTCTTATTATGTGTTCGGTATTTATATTGAAACCCGATTAAATGTGTTGAGAAATTCTACATTGAGGGTTAAGTGTGCTTTAACAAAGACGACTCCATAACAAAAAAACTCAAATGTGAAATATTTAATTAAAGATGAATAAATACTTACTATAACTCTAGCTGATTTGGAAGTAGATTTTGATTCTTTGTTTGTTAAAAGCTAAACATTTATGATCTTCGTCAAATATTGAGTAGCAAATTTTATATAGATTTGATGAAAATTGTGAAAAAGAAGATTTTGTCAAAATATTAGGAAAGTTTTGTTAAATTCTAAAAATTACATGTGAAAATTGTATTTTAGACTCTAAAAAGAAACTTAATAATTTAGTTGGTTGATTTAATTTTTTGCACTTCTAATTTTACCTTCTAATTCCCTCCTAATTCTCTTTTCATATGACCAATTTCTTTTATTAAAAAAAAGGAAATATATTAGACACCAAAATATAAAACAAAAATATTCTTTTCATATTTTTCACATTTCTCATCAAATTTAGGATCCGTTTGGCTTCAAAAATATTTGGGAAAATTTTGGAAAGCAATGTTTGATCATATAACTTGGCAAATATATTTGTCAAGTATCCCAAGTTTCCAAATACTAGAAAAAATTAGTATTTGGGCCAAGTTCTAGTATTTGGGAATTTTTAAAAATTCAAAAATTATCCCAAACTTTTATATTTTTATAAAAAATACACATTATTTATCAATTCCACACCAATATTTGTTACTACCTCCTCCGAAAAAATTTGAATTCTAATTTGAGTGATAAAATTGAGAAAAAAAAGAACAATTCGTGTTTAATGAGTTATAATTATAAGAGAACCAGTGACAAGTTTAAATATGAGATTAATGTAATGTCTTGCGTATATTGTTATTTTGTAATTGTTTATTGTTCTCAATTATATTATAAAGTTATTTTTAACATAACATATTCAATATAAAATGATAATATAAATTTATAGGTATTTTAAATAATTTTTAGAACTTATATGTATAAATCATATTTTTTGAAATAATCAAATATTTTTGGGAAAATTTGAGGCCAAACACATGATGAAACTTTACCAATAACTTCACCCAAATATATAATTTGCCAAAAATGTTTGAGAACTTGGGGGAATACGCTAGCCTAATAGAAAGAATTCGTTAAATTTCTGAATAAGACCAATTTAGATTAGCATATACTTTGATATAATTTTAAATCTATGTCCATTTTATCTAGTGAATAGCAAGGTGGATTGTTATTTTTTATATTTGTGCCTTTCAACTTTAAGTTTATACAAATAAACATTTTAATTTGTATAAAGTTGAATAAGTAGACACAATATGTGTGTGTCTACATGTTCGACTTTATACAAATTTAAATATTTACTTGTGCATCTCTAAAGTTAAATATCATGAATATGAATTGAGACCAAATTAAATGACACGTTTATATATCATGTCAATTTATTTTTTTTACATTCCGAAAACTAAAGGAGATGTATGTGTAACTATCAAAAACTAGAGTGGATGTATTTGTAATTTACCAAAAGTAATATAAATCGAAAAGAGTAAAGCCCTAAATGCTTGTCGTTAAACCCTGTTTTTCCTTTTTGTAAGATAAATTTTGAGCTCTCTGTAGCAATGGCTACTCAAATTTCAGATAAGAAGAGACCAAAGAAACGAAGCAGAGTTGAATCAGAAGAATTTGAGCGAATCAACTCACTTAATTGGAACCCAACACTTACAGAGAAAGATGATGATTTCTCCTTCCTTATTGGCTCCAACGAGCTTGAAGGAGGTTTCTTTTTTTCCTGTCTTTATGCATTGAATCAGCTGTATTGTTACTTTCTGATGGTTTTTGAGTAACCCCATAATTGGATAGGGATTGTTACTGTATAAAGATTGAATTTTTAGTTTATTGTCTCTTGGGGAAGATAAGTAATTTAGTTCAAATTGGATTCAAGGAGCTATAAGGAGGTTTATTTTTCTGCCCTTTTGCATTGAATCAGCTGTATTGTTCTTCTCTGATAGTTTTTGAGTAACCCCATGATTGGATAGGGATTGTTATTGTATAAAGATTGGATTTTTAGCTTATTGTCTCTTGGGGAAGATGAATAATTTAGACCAGATTGGCTTCAATGAGCTCTAAGGAGGTTTATTTTTCTGCCCTTTTGCATTGAATCAGTTGTATTGTTCTTTTCTGATAGTTGTATTGTTCTTTTCTGATAGTTTTGAGTAACCCCATAATTGGAGAGGGATTGAGAGTGTATAAAGATTGAATTTTTAGCTTATTGTCTCTTGGGGAAGATAAATAATTTAGATCAGATTGGCTTCAACGAGCTCGAAGGAGGTTTATTTTTCTGCCCTTTTGCATTTAATCAGCTGTTTTGTTCTTTTCCGATAGTTTTTGAGAAACCCCACAATTGGATAGAGATTGTTATTGTATGAAGTTGAAGTTTTAGCAACAATATAAAGATTGGATTTTTAGCTTACTGTCTCTTGGGGAAGATAAATAATTTAGTTCAAATTGGATTCAAGGAGTTCGAAGGAAGCCATTTTGTTTCTCCCCTTTAACATTAACTTCTTTTAGGATCTGGTGAAATTTTAGAGAGTTTAGAGAAAGCTCACAGTTGAAATTTTCAGTATGTTTACTCTTGGTGTCAAATAAAAAATCTAACTTTT